>VYZU01091398.1:20255-31086 GCA_013401355.1 Ceyx cyanopectus | reverse complement strand
AATTTCTCCCTGCCCAGCTCTCTAGTCTGTCCAGGTCTCTCTGGATGGCAGCACAGCCTGCTGCTGTGTCAGCCACTCCTCCCACTTTGGTGTCATCAGCAAACTTGCTGAGGGTGCTCTCTACCCCCTCATCCAGGTCATTGATGAAAATATTGAATAATACTGGACCCAGCACTGACCCTTGGGGGACTCCACTAGTCACAGGCCTCCAGCCAGACTCTGCTCCACTGACCACAACTCTCTTAACTTCAGTTAAACCCTGGTTCTGTTCTCCCAATGGTCACAAGCTTTCCTATGAACTTATTCAGCTTTTTGCTGCAAGACAAGCTTGAAACATTGAACATGACTGAAATCACTAGTGGAGTATTATTTCATACAAGGATAACATCACCTCCTCACCGCTTATCTCCTTCACATCCAGTGACTAATCCTCCTTATCAAAGCTTCACACTGGGAACCCCACCCTGGTGGCCCAGTGACTCTGAAAACCCGCTGTCTGCTTCCTGGAATATACCGTGAACATTAAAACATGAACTAATGTATATTCTTTATTACACTAAATTATATTAATGCTGCTATATAGAACTCCCCCATCATACAAGCCAGTGAACCTGACTGACCTGTGACCTTTGCCACACCATTTACCAGTAGGTTTTTCTTTCCTCTCCTACAGATATGCTTTTTAAAACAAAGACAAAACACACGCTCCTCCTAAACTGTCTCTTTTTTGTTATTCAACCTCATTAACTATTATTCAGCCTTATTAACTTCAGACCAAGAGCTTTCAGAAACACACAGAGGCTGTGCAATCCTAATTTTTACTTGTCGTGCAATAGTAAACTAATTTCCCTTCATAAAACAACACAAACAGCTACTGAGGTGGAGCAGCAAACAAATTTGCACTTTCCTCCAACAAAACTGCCAATTATCTGCGCAGTGAGTGGCCACAGCATTTGTCCTGTAGTAGTCTGTAAACACCCATCCCTCTTCAGTTGTTCAACTACCTACCAAAGCCCTTTTTCCATCTGACAGCATTTTTAGTTAAACTGCTGCTGAAGGACTGCTCTGCCAGAACTTCTACTCTGTGTCACCAGGGCGTAGCAAGGGATTCAAAAAGCCAAGGCTCCTTGTCGCTGCACCATCTTAGTCATTGGATATTATTCCAGGCAGCAGGAGAGGCTATCTGAATCCAGCAGAATGAGACCCAACTTGTTTGAAATGATCTCTCTTATCTGCATACAGTAATCCAAGCCTTGCAAGATGCATTTGCACACTAAACGAAAAGAAAATTAATATTAGGCAACACACCTCCTAGTTGATGATGCTCTTTCGGAGCTCAAAGACCCAAGATCTCATCACACTCTGTGCTTCCCTACCTGAAAGCAACTCCAGAGGTTTCTATCCTCCCAACAGAGCCACCCTCAAAATGAAATTTAACTGACCTTTCCTGACTTGCTTTATGGTGCTTATTGTGTGGGAGTTGAATCTGAGTGTGAGGCATGAAAGGGAAGAAAAAGGAAAAAAAAATTAAAAAATAGGGTGAGATAGTAAAAGAACAAAACATCAGATCACTTGAAGGTTTTGCCCAGGTCACATCTATTACTGTTTAGGCAAGACTTACTCTAGAGTGCATTTAAATAAAAGTTCTATGCTTAATATCACTCCAGTGTTGGGTTTCAGCATCACATAACAATGCCAAATAGCCAGAAATGGCATCTTTGGTACATTGTTCCAGCAGAACCCCACGAGCCCTTCCAAATAAACTATTTTCTCACTTACTGTTAATTCCAACCTAATTGTATTAAAATGGTTTATTCAGTCACATGTTACAAGGTAACCTGTTCAGAAAGGGCTTGCTGTGTCAGTAACTGAATTCAGTTATCTACAATTACTTTATTTGCTGGGTTTCAGCTGAGTTTTGAGTGAATGGGGAAAAATATACTATCAAGGATGAAGAATTTAACTGCCTGTCTTTCAATCACCGAATTCCATCCACTTGTCCTGGTTTGAGTTAGAACAGCACTAACTGTTGTCAGTAACTTCATTCTCTTCCAACTAACTGCACTTTCTGAAGGTAAGGGTGTATTTTCACACTGTCTGCTTCTAGAAGTGATAATGCTCAATGTTGAGAGTTCCCACCAAGGATTGCTGTGCAGAAAGGCTCTTCTTATGCTCACTCCAAGGTCACTGCTAAATCTTGTGCAGCACATTTGGAGTGTGGAAGTAAAAGGCCACACCTCAGGGAAGGAGCAGCCAGGAGAGGTCACCCTGAACTGCCCAACGAGGGACTGCACTCCATACACTATATTCAGTGTAAAGCTGAGGGATCACAAGGGACAAACTCTCTTCTTCAATGGCCAGCATCTGAGAAAGGTTCTGCTGTTCTGCCTTTGATCCTGATCCACATGCCCCTGAATCAAGTTCCAGAATCCAGCTCCTGAACCCAGTTTCTATCTGCCACTGGATTCAGTCACATACAGCAGTGACAGGGACATAACTTTCACTGGGGAGGGTTGGGTTCAATCCTGGGATTTTGTATATATTTGTACCTATTACATTTTATTATTTTCATTAAAGCTGTTCTGGTTTCCTTTCTTAATTGCTAAGGCTCTCTTCCTTATTCCCTTTCTCTTCCCCTTTGGGAGAGGGGTTAACAGACAGCACCTGTTATAGGTCTAGTGGACAACCCTGACCCTAGAAACCTTGGCACCAGTTCAGATGCCAAGCACACAAATACAGAAATCAGCCTTCAAAGCCATTATTATGATGGTTCTTCCAAGTTTCTTCACAGGCCACATCCTAACACGAGACATTTTCTGCAGAGAGACATGGATGTGCAAATAAGCCAAGAGCAGCATGTGAAGATACATGGGATGACAGTTCTGAAAAATCAAAGGTGTGTTTTGCAGCCTTCCAAACAGCATCAATCCTCTAGGACAACAGCAAGAGAAAAAATGAAAAGCAGACTGGATGCTGTGCAGAGAGGTAAGAAGAAAAAGTAAGAGGTAAGATAAGTTTATACATAGAGATGCATCACCAAAGTACCACTGGCAAGACAAACTACATTTTCAACAGTAGTACTTCAGAATGGATGGCTTGAAGTTCTGCAAGTAACTAGTCAGTAAGTCACTTTTTTTCCCAATATGGGAGAGGTGATACTGCCAATTTCTTCTGAAAGCAAAGCCTATCAGTAAAAGGTGGAACACATCCTCATTTTAATGCAAATGCACTTTATGCTTTAAGGATTTCTAGACAATATTTAAGATCTATTTTTACTTGGACTACCTGCACATTTCCCTCAGTGAAGGAACAATGTTGTACAAATGACAGAAGTACTTCAGGAGGCAGCTGAAATTAGCAGAACAGCTCTTCAAAACTTTAGTAGAACATGTTCCTTGAACTAGTACCACATCTTCCTTTAAATGCTCAGTTTGAAACTTCACAGAATAATTCATTTTTAAACAAGGCAAGCTATACTTAAAGCTATTGCTTTAGCAGATAGATGTGAAAAACATTCAAATGTGATAAAATGATCCTTTGGAGTATGTCATAATTAAAATCTAGGGCATGGATTTAGATCCAAGATTCTGGGAAACATAGGGAAAAAAACCCACTAGTAATTATGCTAACATTTTCATACAGTAGTTTTAACATTTTATAGCAAAACTACATGAGTTTGACCTTCTTCACATTATTTAGACAGCCAACCAAGGCAGTGAGTTATGACACCCACATACTTCCACCTACTTACATTCAAAACCAGTCCGTTTTTCAATACAAGCTGCAATAGAGAAAATAAAAAATCCTCAGTACATAACTGACTACTCATGTACTATTTATTTTCCTTGCAATTCATTTCTCATCTTTTTTTTTTCTTGGTTTCTTCATAGAAAGCTTCAACCTGTGACTCAGTTTCTACAAAAGCCTTCACAGTCTAGAAGCAACATGTGCTGGAGCCCAGAGAACCAGCATTGTGTCTTAGACTCCAGACAGCAGGATGGATTCCTCTTCTAAGAGGTCCTCAGTTTAGAAACTAAAAAGACCAAACCTACCATGCAAAATGACATCTACTGTTATATGCAGCTAAAATACAGACAGCAGGTTTATCAAGATAATGCTTTTAATTCCTTCAAGGATGTTCTGCCTTCTAATAAGTCAATATAATTCTAAAAAGCTGCTACTAAAACTCTCAGTGGAGTGTTAGGAGCTAACAATATCTGCTTTAGACACACCAAAAAAAAGTTGATAATGAGATCATTTACCAAGTTACAAAAGCTTGCTAGTCCTAGCAGCACAGTGTACCTTTACTAAACTGTACTTTTACTATCTACTTTGGTAACAAACTAAAGCAAATGAAATTATACAATAGCACTAGAGCAAACTGGTTCTGCTACCAAAGTATCAGTCAGATAAAAGGTGTTCTTTGATGCCCAGAAATGAACATAATGAAGAATGACAAACTGAGCACAATATGAAAGGCTGAAGTGTGCAGTTATTTTAATTAACTACATGGCTCAAGCACACTAGGAAGCAAACTCACTTCAACCACTTCACAGCACAGGTGTTTTGCTTCATTGAGGGCTTTCAGAAATTTCATTAACAATTTTGGAATAATTATGGAATAATTAGAGCCCCCCATCAACTATACAGATCATACAAAGAATAGAGAATTTGTCATTCAGATTCCCTTTTACAAGCTTTAAAAAAGGGCAGTGCTTTAGGTTTTGTCACCTGAAGAGGTGGGAAAACTTTTGTAATAAAATTATTTCAACTATTCCACCCTGGGCATAATATTTCCACGGATGAAGGGCAGCTAACCTGCTCTGTGACAGCCCACCTCTGGGGGGCAGCTGAGGAATAACAACACTGGGGTTGTTCCACACCTTCCATATGGACACATCTCATTAGCTCAACTTAAAAAAAGCTCATCTCGTTACCTTGGAGAAAATTACCTACGAGATTATATGTTGGTATAATTCCTTCTTCCTTGCAACTGTTCCTCTCCTCTTGCACTCAGAGCTTCCCTGAAGACTTACTGCAATATATTGGCTGGGTGCTAGGAGGGGAGGAGGCCACGTTGCAGAGGTACCTTGTCTTTTGATAGCCCGTGTTAAAGCTAACTCCTCAGGCTCATAATCACCAGGACCAGACAGAAGCCTATTAATTTCACTAGCAGTTTTATGCTGCTACCAGTCTTTCTCCAAGAGTTAAATGCAAATTAGGATGTAAAATTAGCTGTATAATTCTGAAATTATTCTGTTTAAAAGAGAAGTTTAATAAAAGGCTTAGTCAGAGACACTGAACTGCGCTCACAAGCATTCCATGAAAAATTAAAATATTTCTACATTAGGTGTTTTACTGTAAAATGATTAAAAGCTACTAACATACCTGAAACAGAGTAGCTCAGATGCTTTGACCCAATTCTTCTGCCACCAATTTTAAGCTTTTTACATGGCCTTTTTCCTTCTAGTGTGGGGTGACCTTAAGAGCTTTGTTCAGTAAGAAGAGCCAGGTTTGCCTCTTCCCACAGCTACCACCACACAAACTGGAAGTCAAGAGATGAAGGCCGGGGTCAGTTTTCTCAAGTGGGTAACTATCCCTGAGCACACCATACGGGAGCGTCTGAGGGAACTTTCAACAAAGCCAGCCAGGACCAACGAGTCCAACAGGATTCAGTCACCACTTTGATGTGAGATTCTTTTACGTTTTATTATCCACTTTACGGATAGTTTTACATTCCATTGCTCTAGTATTTCTGCTCATCTACTTATTATTTCACATGACTAATTTCCGTACTACTATATTCATCAGGGCCTAGCGTGACTGATTTTGCTTTGCCAACATGCAATTAGTTACTTCAAAATACATCCCTTGTTTGCAGATGGAGGCAAATGGCAACTCCTGCCCTCAGATAGCCAGGAAAGATCGGCTGCTTGGTCTTTCACCGAAGAAACAGCAGTGTTTTCTTCACTGTGCCCTCAGTGGTGGCCAAACCAAAACAGGCCCCCTGGTATGTGTTCTTCACCAATGCCATTACCAGCAGCAGCGACGCCCATATTTGCTCATTTATATGCTTGCCACCAAAAAACATGTTCCTGTGCAGCTCCTCAGTTTAATAATAATTTGATAAATGGTAAACACAACTTCACACAGAAGAAAAAATAAAGTTCTCTGAAATGATCAAATAAATATATAACGTAGACAACGTAAGAACTCACTGCTGACTTTCTCCTCCCTTGAAAAACTATTTGTGTGCTTTATCTTAAGTGGAAAAGTAAACTTTATAGAAGGTGAAGCTAATAGGTGCTAATGCAACAGAAGCTTTCCCAATGCTTCTGAGGTGCCACTATTATTACTGCTGCAGCAAAGCAAATGAGTGACAAGCTCCCTTTCATGCATGGACAAGACCACAAGCTGCTGCCCAGCAAGCTGGATTGTAGAAGCTACGCATAAATAAGTATTTATGAGTGCGTCAGTACCCACAAACAAAATAGTCAAGATGATAAAGATGGCTACATATGTTGCCAAAAGGTTTGATCTTCAGCTAAGTAGAGATTTTGTGGTCTAGAGAACTACTCTGCTTTCATGACCTGTGTACTTGAAACTATAAATTATGTATTTCTCTTTGTGAAGGAAGTACATATTTAATTCAGGGATAAAAGCGACCATGAGATCACAAAAAGGTTTGTCAGGTGCCTTCAGGAACAAGTGCAGAGATTGAAATTGTGAGGAAACACAGGTTGAAATGCGTATTTTGAGGTCAGCAGTTTACTTCCAGCCAAGAACAATACTCCAAGAAGCTGCTAACTTCTAGGAACTCTCTGCTAGCCTAAGCATAAAACCTGGCAATTTCAAGTCAGGTCTTCAACGACTAACTCTGTAAAGCCATCTGCTTGTTTAGTCGTCAGGGAGCCTATAAAGCAATTTTATCTTACATATAGTGATTAAAGGCCAGAAAATTATACCACAGCTACTCATGCTCCCATCTCCTTCCACGTTAACAGTTTGAATCCTGAGAACAAGCAAACCGACGACTACTGTCAACATTTAAAACCTCCGCAACCCAAATCTTCTGGAAAGCAAAACCAAGTAACGGATCGTACAGAGGGCCTTACTATGTAATTAAACAAAAAAGACCTGCGGTAAAGCAAACGGGATTTAGCAATACTGCTGAAGAAAAGCAAAGTGAGACAAAGTAGGTTACCAGCACCACTGACCAGCGCCATGCGGGGCTCGCCGGAGGTCACCCCCGCGTCCCCTCGCCATGCCGCTACGGACCATCCGCAACAGCCATGAGCCTGCACATAGCACAACCGCGTCCCCGCGTCGTCCCCTCTCCACGCCGAGTCGCCTCTTGCGTCCCCCCGTGCCCCGAGCCGGGTGGAGGAGGCGGACGGACACCCCCCCTCCCCTCGCTCGCTTCTCTCCTCTGCCCATGTATGTCAAAAGTCAGAGCGCCCGGCTCAGCTCCCGCGGAGCTGCACCGCCGGCCGACCCGCACCCGGGCCCTGCTCCGGCAGCGCGCTACACGCGCGGGGACAGCTGGAAGTAAAACGCGCGTGTCGCTTCTAAAAATATCACGAACCTCCTTCTAAAAACAAAACGAACCACCACAAAACAAAACCAAACCCAAGCGGTCACCACCGCACGCCAGCCGGCGCCCGCGGCCCGCCGCTGCCCCCCCACCCCCGCCAACTCCGGGCCCGGCCCGGCCTGGCCGCCGCACCTGGATCCTCTGGGCCAAGCTGCCCGTCCACCGCGGGCGGGGAGGGGCTGTCCCGCGTCGGTCTGCGTCTCGTCCACGGGTTGTCCTTGGGCGGCGGAGCTTCAACCGCCGGCCACCGCCGACCTCCCTCCTCCGCGGCCTCTTCCCCAGACTCCGGCTGCCGGGGTCGGTTAAGCGCCGTGCCGTCGCCCTCAGCGGCCCAGCCTCGCCGCTCGGCGGGCGCCGCCGACACCTGCGCCGCGGACATGCCCTGTCGCCCGCCGCGAGGGGCCGCCAGCCGGGGCGGCCGTAGAGAAGCCAAAACGGGAGGGAGGAGGGGGCGCAGCCTCCTCTCCTCCCCTCGCCTCCACGCCGCCCCGCCCCAACGGCCGGGGCTCCGGGAGATCCCCTGTCAGCTCTCCCCCGAGCGGGCCGGAACGCTCGCTCGTTCCCTTCAGTCGTTCATCCAGTGCAGCCTCCAACCCCGAGCCTCCGCGAGAAGAGAAACGAGGGACGCAGAGCTCCGGGACGCGGCGCGGCCCGCCGGCCTTGCGGAGAGACGGGAGGCGCTCCCGGCCCGACCCTGCCCGCCTGGAGGGGGGTGCGCGGGCGGCGGCCGCCGTAGAAACGAGGCGGTGGGAGGGGCGGGGTTTGTGGGGAGAGGGGGGGGGCACTCCTGTACGTTATGACCTCACGGCGGCCGGGCTCTAGCGCGGCGGCGCGAGTCGCTTTCCCTTCCCCCCCCCCCCTCCGGCTCCGCCTCGCCCTTGGCACCGGTCGCCGCGAGCACCTGCCCGAGCGCAACCCCTGCGCGGGGAGCGGGGCCCGCGGCACGAGGGGTAGCAGCCTGCGCGGCTGCCCCGGCGGCGGCCTCCCCGAGGCGCCCGAAGCCGACCCCGCTCGCACCGCCCCCCGGAGCTCACGGAGCGACCGCCCCGGCGCTCCTCGCCGCTGCCGGTAACGCCGATCGATAAATGACCCAATAGCCGCTTTAAAGCGAGGGCACGGCCCGTGCTGAGAAACTCCTTAGAACCGCAGATAATTTTATCTCGCGTTAGAAAAAAAAAAATCAGCCCCCTTCTGAAAGCAGCTGCCGGAGCGCTGGGCTGAACTGAAACGCGGGTGAAGGACACGCACCGGCACGAAAGCCCGAGGCAGAGCAGCTGCCGCGCTGCTCCTGCTCTACCGCATTACACACAGTTTCGCCTCTCAACTGACGCTTACTGGATGTTTGGGTTCTCATCAGTTTTTCTCACATTCGTACAATGGGATGAGGGCCTTAAAATACAAGGGGGTGGGCAGCGCATCTCGTTGAAGCGAAGACTTCCCCGATTCGGCGCTTCCAGCGCAGAGCCTGGGGAACCTGCTCAACACGCTTGGGGCCGCGTGGCAGGGGAACTGTGCGTCATCTCAGCAGTGACAAACTGGTCCCTTCACTACCGCATCAGGTCTCCTCCACCTTTACTTTGTGCCCCAGAATCTCCCCGACATCGTCTCCAGTAGCCCACCCGCACACTGGCTGCACTCCTGCCCTTGCACTCTCCCAGCAGCACTGCGGGCACAGAGTGAAGGGAGCCAGTGCAGCATGCGGTTAATCACCCTTTTCCCACATGGCAATCTCCTGCTGCTCCCATGATTCTCCTTGATTACACTTGAAGACACTCTTTCCTCTCCCCTTTCTTGCATTCAGTCCCTTGACGCTGTTCTTCTCCCTTTCTTTTAAAAGGTCTTCCAAGAAAAACAGAAAGCTCAGCATCTCTTCAAAGCAGTAAGCAAATTCTTAAATGGGCTTTTATGAAGCTAGTCAAATACTTCTGAAGTGGTGTCACAAGTAGCAAAATTTCCAGTTCAAAGTATGTTCTGTTTGAGGGAACATTATTTCAAGTCGAGTGCCATTTAGTCAGGTGTGAAGGGATGAGGTCACCTGGGGGAGGTCTACCTCCCAGAAGCACCCCACCACCACCACCAGGTGCTCACCACTTGCTTCAAGATATTTGGAAATTAATGGCCTTTTGTGCTAAAGGCTTGCAAATGAAAATATCAACCACAACTGTCACACGACTGTAAGCAAACACTATAGATACTTCCATGCAGGTTTCTGGAACTGCAGATTTAAGCTCCAAACATTGGTAATAAGGGAGGAATTTCTCTTTTCATAAACAGAAGAAAATACAGCATTGCTTCTAAGCACGTTTTGTACACACAGTGGCATACATATTCTTTCTTCAGTTCAAATTTATACCATGAAATGGGGGGGGGGGGGGAAATTTTAAAATTAAAAAAAAAAAAGGGGGGGGGGGGGGGGAAATGATTAAAATTAAAAGCAAATCTTCCAACTTAGAAACACTTTTGTTACTATGAACTTTTTTTAAGGCAATAAATGTAATAATCAAGGACATGCCAGTTGCACACTGCAAACTTGAAACGGAGGGGAACATTCTTCATGAGTAATTCTGACTGGGGAAAAAAATCCAGGATCTGCGTCGACATCTACACTCCTGAAAACAGGAGTATGTCACACAATGTGTTCAAAACAATTTTCCCATCTTTTATTTGGTTTCCCAAAGCCAGAAGTGAAACCCGGGTTAGAGTGCTATGAAAGTACAAAGGCCCTACCTAAGCCCCTGGTAAGAGGAGGATTAACCTCCTGTTTCCTCTCATACAAGTGTTGGAAGATAAGGAAGCAGCTGTGAAGACCAAGCCCAGACTTCGGGAACACCTCGGTATTGCAGTGCAGGAACCTGAGCAGACCAGGAGAAAAGAAGGAAACTGATTAAGAGTTAACTACTTGGGAGGGGGGGTAAAGGTGCCCAGCAATGTGGCAGCTTGATAAATGTTGGTAGTGTACAGGCTTGTTTTGTAACTTTGTGGCAGTAGAAAGCTTACTCTGTGTTTCAAGGGATGGACCAGGCTTGGAGTATCTAAGAGGCTTTTGCAATTGTGTAAGACTCATCCTTAACTCTTTGTCCGCTTCCTACCATCCCTCTTATTACTTTCTAGCTGGGCCAGTCAGACTTCCTTGGTAAAGCTCACTGTACTTTTTTTTTTTTTCCTTTAAGAGAACAGTATTTCAAATACTCAAATGTGAAACAGAAGCTGATTTACACTACCCGAAACCAAAAAAAT
>VYZU01091398.1:1117-18916 GCA_013401355.1 Ceyx cyanopectus | reverse complement strand
CGTTTTTCTAGAATCTAATTATATTTTTTTGGCAGGAATGTTGCCCAGAGCATTCTGGAAATCTGCAGATTCTTAACACCAGAACTCCTGCAGAATCTCTAAATAGCAACAACAAAAAAACAAAAAACAACCCACATCTGTTTATTTAGGGTTTTTATTGAAAAATATTAAAACCAAAAAATGATCCAAGGCCAGTTTTACAGTAAACTAGGATATACAGAATGGCTCACCTGCTGTTTGCATTTAGTGAAGGAACCCTATTCCCATATTTTCCTCATGCAATGCCAGATTAAAATTACATTCTCATTGAACATCAAAAGGGGTTATTAATAACATGTTCTAACATTAAAATGTGGTTTTTAAAAAAATAGTCGTTTTTCCAAATGTTAAAAACATTCCCAGAGCAAGATTCTCCCCCTCACAGACAAGCCAATGGCCTCCTGTGGCCAATAACCAGCAGAAACAGATCACAGAGCTCATTTTTCCTTTTTGTTATTCTAACCTGAGAAATTTCTTAAATGCTTCTTACTGGGCTTTCATATTTGGCAACATGACTGGAGTTACAGAGCCAAGTGTGATTTCTCACTCTTGTCAGAGACCAGTGGTTCATTGCTTATTCCAAAAGACACTCTCACGAACGGGAGTTGCACTGACATAAGTCTGCTCCTGTGAATAGGATGCCCTTTTGGCAAGTTAAACCTCGTTAGTAATATCATCAGAACACTAACCTCAGGATGTCAGGTTCCCACCAGCTGTGTAATTCCTAGTATTGTGCTCTTTGAAAATATTTACTTTGGCAAGTTATACTTTGTAGCAAAGAGACTGTAGATTTTTTTTTGCGCTTACTCCCCGCCTTACAAAATCTGCCTTTTCTCCTGTCCATTTGTTCAGGCTCTTTCCCTTGCCACCAGTTATCTCAGAGCTGTGACAGAGCAGGACATAAAGGACACAAATGCATTTAAAATACAAGAGATAACAAATTTCACTGACAGCAGACAGTGGACTTGTAAAACACTCTTACTTGATGTTTAAAATTTGTAAGCTTCCTTATATTTGACTTCAAACCTTTCCATGTTCAGTGTTTTACTATATTTAAATATGCTAGTCACTTCACACTTGTACCCTATACACATATACATAGAATNATTCTTTCATACAACAGCCCCTTTTTGCAGACAAAGACAACACAAGTGATCTTATCCTTGCTAAAAATAAATAAATTTTATATATATATATATAACTAAAGGAGGTAGGCATTTTTCAGACTTGGGGAAAATAACCCAAACCCTTATAAAAAGCCCCATTTAACAATGATTGGATGGGTTCTGTTAGAGATGGTGAGCAGCACTTGGGTGCCAGGAGAGAAATGTGTAAACAGAGCACTGAAGTAAATTCCTTGGGTTACTCGTGCATAACACACCAGACTTGACTTCTCTCTGTCCTGAGCCCTCCCCTTCTAACGTAGACAAAACACACTCCCGTCCTGGTGTTTTGCAGCCCTAGAATGCAGAGGTGTTAGCACAGCCCTCACTTTTCAGACAGCACCAAAATAAAAACCAATTGTGCCTTGGTTGCTGAGTTCAGCTGAAAGGCTTCAGTAACTGCTCCAATTACACAGAGTAAGCCACAATTTTCCAATATTTTTTTTTCCTTTCATATAAACATCATCAAGACTCAAAGATGCACCTGCCAGTAAGAGAACATCTGTTCAGAGCAGCCTTTCAGCTACTGGGTGACATTTCCATTCATATGACAGACATGGAAATAGGCTCCTCCTGGCAGCAGCACCCCAAAACCCTGCTGCCACCTCCCCACCTTGCAAGGGCAACCATCACAGCAAGAGAGACTTCTTTCAATGGCTGCTGGACAGTCTACAATCTGCTGAGTGTATTATGCTGTGACACATCCTTGCCTGGAAAACAGCAGTGAGATGGGCA
Source organism: Ceyx cyanopectus (assembly GCA_013401355.1). NCBI lineage: Eukaryota > Metazoa > Chordata > Aves > Coraciiformes > Alcedinidae > Ceyx > Ceyx cyanopectus. Next base: position 16,979 of record VYZU01091398.1, on the reverse strand, counting down.
GATTTTGGGCCCTTTTGTAAGTAGATGGCATTTTAAGTAAGTCTGGGAAATTCTAGCACAATTAAGCTATACTGAAAAGTACAAAACTGTAATCACAGTAGAATCTTAACGAGATGATACAAGCTTATTTTCTTTACTAGGTATTGCATATAGAAAAAACATGAAAGCAGTATCACTGTTTGTTATGTGAAGCTTTTATCTTCTACTGTTGATTAACTACTATTCTTGTGCTCCAGTACTAGTAGGAATAAAAAGGATCACAGGATGGCAGTGAGATGCATTCTAAATTCCTGTTAATAAGAAACAAAGAACAACAACAACAACAACAAAAAAAAAACAACAAAAAACAACCCACATCTGTTTATTTAGGGTTTTTANAGGAAACTGATTAAGAGTTAACTACTTGGGAGGGGGGGTAAAGGTGCCCAGCAATGTGGCAGCTTGATAAATGTTGGTAGTGTACAGGCTTGTTTTGTAACTTTGTGGCAGTAGAAAGCTTACTCTGTGTTTCAAGGGATGGACCAGGCTTGGAGTATCTAAGAGGCTTTTGCAATTGTGTAAGACTCATCCTTAACTCTTTGTCCGCTTCCTACCATCCCTCTTATTACTTTCTAGCTGGGCCAGTCAGACTTCCTTGGTAAAGCTCACTGTACTTTTTTTTTTTTCCTTTAAGAGAACAGTATTTCAAATACTCATATGTGAAACAGCAGCTGATTTACACTACACGAAACCAAAAGACTAACACTGCTTATGAGCTACTTTACATTGTAAAGCTTATGTTTTATCTTGTGCAGAAGCATCCGAGCATACCAGGAAACACAGCAAATTACAGGACTGCACAGTGTAATGGCATTTTACTCATGTAATCGTTTTTTATGAGGAATTACTTGCCTACAGACTATATGAACCTCCTCTCCATACTGTGTAACTTATCATTACAGACAAGCTGACAGAGAACCTGTCAGCTTAAGATAAAGAAACTTCCCTGCCCAAGCAACTGTAATTAAGGTCAACATTTTTTAAAGAGTGACATGACAGAAAGAATTAAGATACATTATAAAAAATAGATATTAACTGACTCAAAATGTTAGCAGATACCAAGCAAAACAGCTTTCAAAACATCCGAAGATTTTCACTTTCTAATCTACTATTTAAAGAGTATCTATATACATGCATATGACATTCCAGTAAGAAAAAAAGCAACAAGACTCCATTCTTTCATACAACAGCCCCTTTTTGCAGACAAAGACAACACAAGTGATCTTATCCTTGCTAAAAATAAATAAATTTTATATATATATATATAACTAAAGGAGGTAGGCATTTTTCAGACTTGGGGAAAATAACCCAAACCCTTATAAAAAGCCCCATTTAACAATGATTGGATGGGTTCTGTTAGAGATGGTGAGCAGCACTTGGGTGCCAGGAGAGAAATGTGTAAACAGAGCACTGAAGTAAATTCCTTGGGTTACTCGTGCATAACACACCAGACTTGACTTCTCTCTGTCCTGAGCCCTCCCCTTCTAACGTAGACAAAACACACTCCCGTCCTGGTGTTTTGCAGCCCTAGAATGCAGAGGTGTTAGCACAGCCCTCACTTTTCAGACAGCACCAAAATAAAAACCAATTGTGCCTTGGTTGCTGAGTTCAGCTGAAAGGCTTCAGTAACTGCTCCAATTACACAGAGTAAGCCACAATTTTCCAATATTTTTTTTTCCTTTCATATAAACATCATCAAGACTCAAAGATGCACCTGCCAGTAAGAGAACATCTGTTCAGAGCAGCCTTTCAGCTACTGGGTGACATTTCCATTCATATGACAGACATGGAAATAGGCTCCTCCTGGCAGCAGCACCCCAAAACCCTGCTGCCACCTCCCCACCTTGCAAGGGCAACCATCACAGCAAGAGAGACTTCTTTCAATGGCTGCTGGACAGTCTACAATCTGCTGAGTGTATTATGCTGTGACACATCCTTGCCTGGAAAACAGCAGTGAGATGGGCAGATTTTGGGCCCTTTTGTAAGTAGATGGCATTTTAAGTAAGTCTGGGAAATTCTAGCACAATTAAGCTATACTGAAAAGTACAAAACTGTAATCACAGTAGAATCTTAACGAGATGATACAAGCTTATTTTCTTTACTAGGTATTGCATATAGAAAAAACATGAAAGCAGTATCACTGTTTGTTATGTGAAGCTTTTATCTTCTACTGTTGATTAACTACTATTCTTGTGCTCCAGTACTAGTAGGAATAAAAAGGATCACAGGATGGCAGTGAGATGCATTCTAAATTCCTGTTAATAAGAAACAAAGAACAACAACAACAACAACAACAACAAAAAAACAAAAAACAACCCACATCTGTTTATTTAGGGTTTTTATTGAAAAATATTAAAACCAAAAAATGATCCAAGGCCAGTTTTACAGTAAACTAGGATATACAGAATGGCTCACCTGCTGTTTGCATTTAGTGAAGGAACCCTATTCCCATATTTTCCTCATGCAATGCCAGATTAAAATTACATTCTCATTGAACATCAAAAGGGGTTATTAATAACATGTTCTAACATTAAAATGTGGTTTTTAAAAAAATAGTCGTTTTTCCAAATGTTAAAAACATTCCCAGAGCAAGATTCTCCCCCTCACAGACAAGCCAATGGCCTCCTGTGGCCAATAACCAGCAGAAACAGATCACAGAGCTCATTTTTCCTTTTTGTTATTCTAACCTGAGAAATTTCTTAAATGCTTCTTACTGGGCTTTCATATTTGGCAACATGACTGGAGTTACAGAGCCAAGTGTGATTTCTCACTCTTGTCAGAGACCAGTGGTTCATTGCTTATTCCAAAAGACACTCTCACGAACGGGAGTTGCACTGACATAAGTCTGCTCCTGTGAATAGGATGCCCTTTTGGCAAGTTAAACCTCGTTAGTAATATCATCAGAACACTAACCTCAGGATGTCAGGTTCCCACCAGCTGTGTAATTCCTAGTATTGTGCTCTTTGAAAATATTTACTTTGGCAAGTTATACTTTGTAGCAAAGAGACTGTAGATTTTTTTTTGCGCTTACTCCCCGCCTTACAAAATCTGCCTTTTCTCCTGTCCATTTGTTCAGGCTCTTTCCCTTGCCACCAGTTATCTCAGAGCTGTGACAGAGCAGGACATAAAGGACACAAATGCATTTAAAATACAAGAGATAACAAATTTCACTGACAGCAGACAGTGGACTTGTAAAACACTCTTACTTGATGTTTAAAATTTGTAAGCTTCCTTATATTTGACTTCAAACCTTTCCATGTTCAGTGTTTTACTATATTTAAATATGCTAGTCACTTCACACTTGTACCCTATACACATATACATAGAATCAACATAATTTTCTAAAAGAAAATGATGAAAAATCACCTTGAACAAGCAATTTAACTTCCATACAGGATAGAACTTCTTCAGCATTTTCAGTAAAACTGTATGTTAAATAACTTAAATAATTACAAATGGTTGCTCTTCAGTTTTACCTGAACTTACCTGATTCTCAAGTGAACCATGATTACTTCCCAGTTACTAGTCNTTTTATATATATATATATAACTAAAGGAGGTAGGCATTTTTCAGACTTGGGGAAAATAACCCAAACCCTTATAAAAAGCCCCATTTAACAATGATTGGATGGGTTCTGTTAGAGATGGTGAGCAGCACTTGGGTGCCAGGAGAGAAATGTGTAAACAGAGCACTGAAGTAAATTCCTTGGGTTACTCGTGCATAACACACCAGACTTGACTTCTCTCTGTCCTGAGCCCTCCCCTTCTAACGTAGACAAAACACACTCCCGTCCTGGTGTTTTGCAGCCCTAGAATGCAGAGGTGTTAGCACAGCCCTCACTTTTCAGACAGCACCAAAATAAAAACCAATTGTGCCTTGGTTGCTGAGTTCAGCTGAAAGGCTTCAGTAACTGCTCCAATTACACAGAGTAAGCCACAATTTTCCAATATTTTTTTTTCCTTTCATATAAACATCATCAAGACTCAAAGATGCACCTGCCAGTAAGAGAACATCTGTTCAGAGCAGCCTTTCAGCTACTGGGTGACATTTCCATTCATATGACAGACATGGAAATAGGCTCCTCCTGGCAGCAGCACCCCAAAACCCTGCTGCCACCTCCCCACCTTGCAAGGGCAACCATCACAGCAAGAGAGACTTCTTTCAATGGCTGCTGGACAGTCTACAATCTGCTGAGTGTATTATGCTGTGACACATCCTTGCCTGGAAAACAGCAGTGAGATGGGCAGATTTTGGGCCCTTTTGTAAGTAGATGGCATTTTAAGTAAGTCTGGGAAATTCTAGCACAATTAAGCTATACTGAAAAGTACAAAACTGTAATCACAGTAGAATCTTAACGAGATGATACAAGCTTATTTTCTTTACTAGGTATTGCATATAGAAAAAACATGAAAGCAGTATCACTGTTTGTTATGTGAAGCTTTTATCTTCTACTGTTGATTAACTACTATTCTTGTGCTCCAGTACTAGTAGGAATAAAAAGGATCACAGGATGGCAGTGAGATGCATTCTAAATTCCTGTTAATAAGAAACAAAGAACAACAACAACAACAACAAAAAAAAAACAACAAAAAACAACCCACATCTGTTTATTTAGGGTTTTTATTGAAAAATATTAAAACCAAAAAATGATCCAAGGCCAGTTTTACAGTAAACTAGGATATACAGAATGGCTCACCTGCTGTTTGCATTTAGTGAAGGAACCCTATTCCCATATTTTCCTCATGCAATGCCAGATTAAAATTACATTCTCATTGAACATCAAAAGGGGTTATTAATAACATGTTCTAACATTAAAATGTGGTTTTTAAAAAAATAGTCGTTTTTCCAAATGTTAAAAACATTCCCAGAGCAAGATTCTCCCCCTCACAGACAAGCCAATGGCCTCCTGTGGCCAATAACCAGCAGAAACAGATCACAGAGCTCATTTTTCCTTTTTGTTATTCTAACCTGAGAAATTTCTTAAATGCTTCTTACTGGGCTTTCATATTTGGCAACATGACTGGAGTTACAGAGCCAAGTGTGATTTCTCACTCTTGTCAGAGACCAGTGGTTCATTGCTTATTCCAAAAGACACTCTCACGAACGGGAGTTGCACTGACATAAGTCTGCTCCTGTGAATAGGATGCCCTTTTGGCAAGTTAAACCTCGTTAGTAATATCATCAGAACACTAACCTCAGGATGTCAGGTTCCCACCAGCTGTGTAATTCCTAGTATTGTGCTCTTTGAAAATATTTACTTTGGCAAGTTATACTTTGTAGCAAAGAGACTGTAGATTTTTTTTTGCGCTTACTCCCCGCCTTACAAAATCTGCCTTTTCTCCTGTCCATTTGTTCAGGCTCTTTCCCTTGCCACCAGTTATCTCAGAGCTGTGACAGAGCAGGACATAAAGGACACAAATGCATTTAAAATACAAGAGATAACAAATTTCACTGACAGCAGACAGTGGACTTGTAAAACACTCTTACTTGATGTTTAAAATTTGTAAGCTTCCTTATATTTGACTTCAAACCTTTCCATGTTCNGTGATTTTTAACTTCCATACAGGATAGAACTTCTTCAGCATTTTCAGTAAAACTGTATGTTAAATAACTTAAATAATTACAAATGGTTGCTCTTCAGTTTTACCTGAACTTACCTGATTCTCAAGTGAACCATGATTACTTCCCAGTTACTAGTCTTGTCTGCCAGACTAAAATTCCAGTAAATTAAAAAATAAACTTATATAAACTGAGCTTTGTTTACTCTGCCTATTAAAAATCACAGAGACCAATTAAGTACTTGATTTGAAAGGTGTGGAAGTTACATATACTGATAAATAGCTGGATTTTGCTGTTTGATTCTGTGCAACTCTGGTCATTACTGTACTAAAATTAATACTGAAGTATTTCAACTTGTCTGCAAACAAGTCTTTGAAAGAATGTTACAGGAGATTAGCACAAAATAAAATGTGGGCAGATACCATATACAGCTGATGCATGACAACCTTTTACTCTACTGTAATTTGATGGCATTTTTGATGCCAGAACAACAAACAACAGACTTTGGATTTTCGTAAATGTTCATAATCCTATTTTTTAAAAAAGGTCTCATCCAATTAAAAAAAGTGTTGAAAATTAAGGAGCTAACCTTAATGTTCTGATAACACTTAGTCTCACATATATTTTCATACTATACAGTGAAACTAATTTGCCTACTAGCACTGAGTGCACTTGAAAAAGCACCTCTGCTGAAATAGTTCCAACAGGTCTTTATAGCACCATGTAATCTACTGTTGATTTAACTGCTTAGATTCAGAGTCTGTGCCACTGTTTCTAAACAATTACATTTTTAATTCCTCTAGCATTCTAAAAAAAAACAACAAAAAAAAAAACCAAAAAACCAAAACTAGAAGAAAAAGTTTATGTTCTCCAATTCAATGCATGTAAACAATTACTAAACACCCCATTTTTCCTTATTCCAGCTTTGTGCAACTGATCAACAAATTGCTACATGATTCTTCTGGAATGGCACAGTTTAAATCAGTGGCAGAAAAATCTCATGGACACACTGAATGAAGATGTCTCTCTCGTGCTCTTCATTGAATTTTAAAAGTCTCTTTTTGCAAGATTTGATGCTGCCCCTTCTATTATAGCTCATTTCCAATTCATAATAGAGAAGCAGTGACAACCACAAGAGGCTGAGTGTTGCCAAAGCCAGAGTACAAGACAATGGGAACAGCAAGGGGAGGAGGAAGCAAGAGGAAACCATTAGGTACCTGGAACAAGCCAGAAATACACTAAGTGAAAGTGAGCATCTTAGCCCTACAGCAAATGTTACATTCTTTTGATACGTGGATTGGTCTGTTTCAACTCAGACACAATTCAGAATGCTTTCAGAGTTAAAGGAATACAGAATGTGAGTAAACATGAAGTACAAGAACCATTCATGTGCTAACAAATGCTGCCTTTGTTTTTGCTCAGGTAAAGCAGAAGCGAGTGTGTCACGATGGCATCTGGTTGAAAGTAACACTGATACCATTTCTGATGTTACCTACAACAGTCCAAGTCAGTGATCATCTACTCAATATTACAAAGGATTTGTTTTTCCAATGAGTTCCAGTAAGCAGAAGGACAAAGGAGATCAGCTGGAACACATTGTGAAGCTCTTTAAACTGCATATTTCTGAAGGAAGCGGTCAAATGCATCATAAATTGCCTGTCTGAAAGAAAACAACAACAAGAGAATGTACAGTTTGGGAAAGGGCAGACATAAGCACTTCCACATATTTACAAATATATCTACAAAGCTATTACCACAATTTCAAAACATCATTCAAGAAAAATGTAACATTAGATAGTCTGTTCTCCACTTCCTTCTGAGATCTCTCATACTGTTTGCCATCTTTAATACCAGGACAAATGTTATTGGATGAGGAGTTTTCTACTCAGACATGTCAGGAAGGGGGTGAGACACACAGATTGATAATTTTTGAGCAACTGTCACAAAATGTTTTAAACAGCAATAAGTTCTTCCGGCATACCTTGACCCCATATACCCCATATACATTCCTTTTTATTGTTGCTTAGACTTCCTAAATGGGATGTGCAGTCTAATTCCTTATATTTTACAATTAACAGCACAAGTATTTAATCTTTCAAAACCAAGGAACTGCATTTATATATCTGATTTATATAAGTGTCTTGAGCAAGTCAATACCTAATATTACTAAGGCAAGAATTCATGCTGGTATTTCTCAGTTGCAGTCAAGCTTCTATTTTCATTCTCATCCTCAACTATATGGGGTTTTTAGTTCTCTCAGAAGACACTTGCAACAAGGCAGCAGCTGTGCACTGCAACGTAAGCAGTCACTGCTTAAAAGATCATGTCCATTGTCCACTAAACAGAGTAAGAAAACAAACAGGAAAATAAGAGTGAGAAGGATCATTCTCTTGCCATTGGCTTACTGAACTACCTGAGCTAGACTGCATCTCATCTTTGATCAAAAACCAGAAATGGTGACATTCTGAAATTACTTCAGATAATTATTTCAGATTTTCTACATGCTGCTTTAGAATAATTATAGACTTGCTTGAGAAGAAAAAAATATACATCTTAAAACTAAGGTGTTGAGCTCTCAATTATTTTTAACCTTTTCTGTTTACCTTACCTAAAAAGTCCTTGTTTGAAGAGGTAGGCACTGATATGACCTCCATCCAGATACCTGACCTCACACCCAGGCCAGATTTCTTGGAGGCTGCGCACGCCAGTGCGGGGGATGTACGCGTCCTCCTTGGCTTGGACAACGATGATTAAACTGGGATCAACTGGAACTGCAGAAAACAAAGCAAACTGAATTCATCTCAGGTAGAAGACAGAAACACATCAGGTGTGCTCTTCTAAAAATACTGTTTCTAAAAAACATTAAGATTATCCTAAGCTTTGATAAAATTACATTTTCTACAGTTTCCAGCAGAATTTATCTGGTTTTTGTCATTACAGTAGTGATGCCATCAGTAGGAAAATAAACTAATCAACCCCCTTCCCTCCCTTACAGCAGAAACTTTACAATTCTCTGAAGAACAACAGGAGAAATATCTTCCCTAATCAACAAACTACACAGCATTCAGGTCAGTTCTTCAACATCTCTTTTTTTTTTTCCATCAGAAAACTAGGAGACATCTGAAATTCAACAGAATAGAAGCTTGATATATTTTTTTCCTCAGAGAAGAAAAAATACAACTTTTCGTATGACAGATCAAAGTTTAGTTTATGTTCACTTTTTGTTTTCTACACGTTTTAGTTCCAACAAAAAAAAAATCCCAACATATTGTTATATATATTTATTATTCATAACCAGAACTTCACCAATCAGATTACTAACAGGAATAACACTAAAATTATGTTTGGGGGAAAAAAAACCCCGACACCCAAAAGATGCTGAATCACAACAGTTCTCTCTTCACAAATTATCTATGTGATATGGTAAAGAATGACCAGCCAAGATGTTTGACAATGGGGTGTCACAAATAATTTATCCTTTCATATACACTAGATAATGCATAGAGGATATGTAATGCTACAATAGATTCTAGTCTTCCATTCAATTTTGCATTAAATCAGCGAGGCAGATTTTTCCTGTAGCTCCTCTCTAGAAGCAATCCAAGAATACCCTGGCAGGAGATGAAATGTCTCCCAGAGCACAGAGACCAGGGAGATGAGTGACACGAAGGACTCCATCACTTTAACAAGGACATTAGGCTCACAGATCCTCTGAAGTTTCAGGAAAGGTCAATGCTTTAGCTAAGTGATACCTGGATAAGTGTCCAGATAAACAACGTCTGTACTTAGAGCAAGTTCACAGAGTTTTAGCTGTCTACTGATATAACTTTCAAAGCTTTAGGAAAAGCACTTCCCTGGCATTTGACACAAACCATCCCCAGCTAGCAGTGTTCTGGGACATCATCCAAGTCAAGAAATCTCTGCTAGTGGAGAATCTTGGGGCTTGTTGTTTGTTTGTTTTTTTTAACCTTTACCAGTGAAGTCCTGAATGCCAGAATTAAAAAATAAAAATAAAAATGAGGTGGCCCAGGGTCTCAGTCTCAAGAATGTTTGAACATTCAAAGACAACTGCCAGAAACCTGTCTGTAGTCCAAGTGTGTTCTAGGACAAGCTGAGAGTCCTCCGTGGGTATGTGCACAGTCTGAACGGACTGTTACAAAAGCAATTCCAAGCTCCCACTCCAGCAAAACCCCATCAATCAGCTCTAGGAACAAATCACTTGTTTGCCTTGGAAAGGGATTTGTCCTAGATGCCAAGAAACCCAGTGTTCATCAGATTTAAGGCTCACTGGGCTACAGCTCACTCTGCATGCTGTGCCTGTCCTGGGAAACACTGTATTCACCAGCCTGCATCATCCCAGAAGGATCTTTGTGCATTTTACTGGTCACATTTGTCTAAAAGTATCATGCAAGCTTGATGCTTAGCTGTGTAGGCTATTTTCTACCTGAAGTCAATACCAGATTCCTGCTTTAAGATTTACTTGAATCATCTTGAAAAACCTTCTCAGCAGATTAATTAGCCCCAGTTATTACACACATCACACAGGTGCTTTTTCTTTTAAATAATAGAAATTTGAACCAACTCCTCTCTGCAAGTAGCCACAGCAAGGCAGGGGAAAAAATGAGCAAAGGTAGTGAAAGGCAAATTTAACTCACTTCATCATTAGTAGGCCAGTAGAAGAAACAGAAAAACAATTAGGAAATGGGAGTGGTAAACAGATGCCACTGAGCAACACTCAAGATATTTTCATGTTTCAACTAAAGTGCCAGCAGGTTTACACAATGGAGAATGAAGAAAATACATGTTCTTCCATTGTTTATTTGTTTTTCCAAACTGCATGTTAAAAGAAATAAATACATACCTGAGAAGTTAGCTACATGGGTACATTCATCCATTACTCCTTTCATGAACCTTAAGGATTCTCTCTGCAAAGTGTCACTCTTTCTTCTTTTATTTATCCCAAATCCTTGTGGGCTGGTTAAGTTTTTATTGCTGTTGCTACTGGTTGAAAACGTTTGATTTATGCACTGCATTTTAGGACCATCTTGTATGAAAAGTCTTTCTGATGAGGCACTTAGAGTACTTTCATTTGTGGTAAAGCTGTGAACAGCTTCTTTAGATAGAGTGTTCTTTGAGGAATCAAAGTCAAACATTCTAGAAGTCATATCCACATCCTCCAGACTGTCCACACTGTCAGGGAAGTTTTTAACAAAGTCTTGTCCCATCTTGAAAGAATCAGTCTAAACAAAGGCAACAGGTCATTTAGGAAGAACTTCTCCTTTAAACCAGTTGGTTAATCTTTTTAAGACCAAATTAATATATATAANTTAGGACTGAGAAATCTACTGTCTTTAAGTACTAGGAATACACAAGCTGAACATGCAGTCTAAACAAACTAGAGAAGTAACTTAATGTTGCCACATCTTAAAAATATTTTACAGCATTGACTATTTGGAAGCAATTGATTCAAAGTGCAATGAATCCTGGTTTTATATTTGTGTGCCATGCTAATGGTTTTCCAGATTATTAAGTCAGTTACTGGGAAATAGCATCTACAGTTTGAATATTTTGATTAAATTCATTTTGTGTTGCACATTGAACTAACTGTGGTAATGGAAAAAGTGCAGCAAGGGCCATACTTAACATACATTATACAATCTAAATATTACCTTCTGTTGTCCAGAAGGTTTTCCTTCAAAAGATTACATTTATTGAAAAGCATAAAGAAACAACAGGCAAATACATTTTAGCTAACAATTGGCTACTTTTACTGGAAGGAAAAATAAGTTACACTGTGTGTTAGATATGCACATGTAAATATTAGCAAATAAGGAAAATGAACTATACTTACTCCACAGTATTCAAGCATTTGAATGATTTCTTCTTCATAAACAGTTTGTGTAAAATACTGTTTCTCTAGTTCTCTCCAGTTCACTGCCTTGCTCAAAACACCCTGTGATTATAAACAGAAGAATCCAGTACCCAAGTAAAAACAAAAGATCACTCTAAAATAATGGTATCTAAACAAAATTGATCTGTTCCTCTCTGTGACTCGATTTTTTCAGTAGAATTCTGCCCCAAGTTTCTAGATAACAGAATTATTGTAATCAAAGCATAAGTACCTATTATAATATAGGACATGGAAACATCTCCCTTTAAGTAACAAGGAAAAAATATGGAACGAGGAGGCAAAACCCAACCCCACTTAGGACTCACAGTAGTAAAGACTGCAGAAGCTGTTGACCAGGAAAGACATGGAATCAATGGCAACGGTTTAGGCCAGTTAGTCACTGCCAGGGAAGCCATCTAGATACAAAGGCACTTGTTACATATTTTCATATGGAATTCACAATATGGCAAAAAGAACTGTCTCATCTTCAGTTGTTTTGTTTATACATCACCAAACAAACATGCAGTGCCAAAGCAGTTAAGGACTGTGGCAGTTGGATGTACTTTCACCTATACAGCAGATACAGCCAATTCTTCAGTGGTTTCCCTAGCAAAAATCATTGCTCTGGATAGGACTAATTTCAAGGTTGAATGGGCCTTTGTTATAATGCAATATTTATTTTGACCTTTTAGTTGTTTAAAACCATGAAAAATATCTATAAAGCCTTTTCTGCAAGCTTATTTCAAGGCAAAATGGAGGTAATCTACAGATGGACTCTTTAAAATTATATACTTTTGAAATATGTCTAGTAGAAATAAAATATGGAACAGTAATGCAGCACATTAAATGGACCTTTTCTTTCCTTTAAAGTTTAAATTACTACTTTTACATCAGTTGTCAGAACATATTTTTGTGAATATTCTGTTTATCACAGAAAAATACCAGCAAAGCAGCTCAATGTGTAGAAGTATCCTATATGGTATGTTCTTGACAAGTTTTATTTTATTGTTCTAAACTGAACAAGAGTGTAAAACCCTTATTACAAAATATACCATGTCTGTGCCAGACGTTCTAATAAATAGATTTATACAATTGAACTATAATTCTATTATAAGTTTTTTCTTTTTAATTAATAAAAGTTACAGGAACACCACATATCTACATTGTAATAGTCAGAAAGTCTGACTTCTTCCTCATGGTTCCACCAAAGGTGCTTTGTAGATTTACAACATTTAGAGATATAAACCCGTGCTTTGGGGGAAATTATTTTCTTTTCAGAAGACACTACCATTAACAACATAATTTACTTAGCTCCTAACAAACCAAGATTGGCAAAACAAAGGTGTTGATTTGTACCTATGACGATCTGTAGGGACACCAGCAGTAATATTTTGACTGTGTATTAGTCTTTTATGCAGCATCATACACAAAATGTTATCCACCTCCCCACATAAATCTTCTCTGATCAGTATAAATAATTGGGAAAGGGCAGAGTTGAGAACAGAAATGACACCAGAAGTCACCTCAGTTATACAATATGCCCACAAANATTTGATCACAAAAAACATTAATACAAACAGCCCTGCTTACAATACTTGTTATTTTCAGCCAGCATGCCACTCAATTAAATCCTGATCATCATAATGTCCTGAAAATTTAATTTTACATTTCTGTCAGCTTAAAAAAATGTATGAAGTACTCATTATATAAGGTAGCTTATGATACAGACATTTGCCTTTAATTCTTTATTAAACTCTGTAATAGTAGTTGTTTAAGCTTCAATTTCTGGGCAATAAACTTATGTTACCAGGTCTAATGTTTGATTTAGGACTGAGAAATCTACTGTCTTTAAGTACTAGGAATACACAAGCTGAACATGCAGTCTAAACAAACTAGAGAAGTAACTTAATGTTGCCACATCTTAAAAATATTTNCTGGTACAAGGCTGGCTTGGGATCACAGAATCACAGAATCACAGAAATTAGGGGCTGGTTGCTCAGTCTGTTTACTCTCTGCATCTGTGGGGTTATGTCTTAAATTTTGTGAATATCAACCAAATCTCCCATGTTTTCATTTACTAAGCTCAGATAAGTGTTAGAAAAACCCTCCAGTCCTCTTTTTCTGCCAATCTGAATTGGCAGTGGTTACACTGTGCTGTTGCAGAGGGTTAATTTTCCTGGACAGTTATTAATCATTATCAGTTAATATGCTTAGAAAGCTTAAGGAACTATTCAGCAGTCTTTACAGCTACTTAGCTAACAGAAATGGGCATAATACCTTCTGATGTGGGCTCTGTATTGCAGTGTCATCTCCTCTTTTTATTCTTGCCTAATAATCTGATCTCTGTCTTCACATTGTGACAAACCCTCTCTTCTTTCCCTAGTGTTTATTTCCCAGTGAAAGCCCAAATTGCTTCTCCCTCCAAGATAGTGATGCTGTAGCTTCTCTGCTTTGCTTCTCCACATCTCAGCTGTCTCAGCTCAGTCATCCCCCCCACTGCAGCAAGACAGATGCCTACCTGACTCCCTGTGTTGTGCAAGAATTCACCATTTTCCATCCTGAGATGTCACCCCATTTGCTGGTCCAGCTGAAGGGTCTGGTGACTGAAATGAGCCACTGGCCCCATTTCCTGGTGCACTCCCACTGCCACAGTCTCAGTGCTCCCATCTCCAGATGCCTCTGCTGCAAAGGCACAGCTGGAGAGCTGGATGCTTCTTCAGTTGAGGATTAAACCTTCCTGATGCTGTGATAAAACAAGCATAGAATGGTTTGGGTTGGAGTCTCTAGTCTACCCCCACCCACAATGAGCATGGATGTCTTTAAATTAGCCCACAGTGAGTCACGTTACACTAGGAAAAGTTTTTCTGTGCTTAGGCTAGAACAACACCAGAAACTGCAGCAGCTAAAGCCATTACAACTCTTATTTTTTCAATAAATGCTATTGCAAGCTGCCACAGTGCTGTGCAAAGCTGGTGAGGTACTGGCTGAAGAGCTGAGCTGGCAGCAGCAGAGCTGCTGTCAGGAGGTGTCAGAGTCACTCAAGGTCGAGCTGAGGGTGGGTTTTGGGGGCCAGGGCTGTGGGGTGCACTGTAACCCCAGCAGCAGATGTGAGATGATGCTACGTGGCTGCTTTCCAGAGTGTGGGAGAAGAGATGGAGAAGGTGGAATATCATTTCCATGACCATTGCAGGTGCAAAGTATTTGGTAACAATATTTGCTCTGCAGCCAAATTGCTCTCAGACTCCCTCCTATGTTTATTCAGTTGAAGAGAATTACCCAGCTTTTCTGCTGTGCAACAGTCTCAGGGGAAGAATTCACAGACAGGGTATTTTTTTCTTTTATTCCCTTTTGAAACGTGTCTAGATAAGTGACAGGCAAACCTCAAATAGTTTGGTTGCATATTTGAAAGGTACCTGAAAGTTTCCTTCCTCAGTCCATCTCCCTGAATAAATTCAACCTGCCTTGGTTACTGGTAATTGGGTTGAAAAACCTCAAAATAGCAACTCGCATTGATCAGCACAGACCTTCTTGCAAAAAACATTTCTGCCCCTCGCCCCGCTGCCCTGTGAGAAAAACCCCATCATTCTATGAGAACTTATATGTTTATTAAGCCTTTCAGGAGATGGCTGAGCAAGGGCTCTCTGATTGGCCAGAACTTACTGAGCATTATACTAACTCAGCACCACAGAACATGAGAATTGCCAATCATTTGTTCCTCGTGACTGTGTTTATTTTGAAATACTTCTGAGAGGAACACTATAAACCAAAATTATTTCTGTCTGCTAAATAATCACATGAGAATTACAACAAAAATGACTGAACAGGAAATAGAAAAGCTTACGTGTCCTCCCATGGATATTCCAGTCATCCCTAGTGGTCCATAGCCTTCTCTTTCTAGCCAGTGCAAAAGAGCTGCAGACTCTAGAACAAGAGCTCCTCCCATCACAAACAGGTCCGAGACATTTTTTAAACATGATCGTCTTTTCTCCCCAGAAAAGGAAAATACAGGATTTATTTTCCAAGATTAGACTTTGACAGTTATCATCATTCTACACACACTTCTATACATAGCCTGATCACAATCCCAGAGAATTTTGGAGCTGAACCCCTGTTGATTCAACAGGAGAAAAAGCAAGTCCAGATTCTCTGGCACTTGAACATTTTCATCTAAATTATGACTAGAAATAGACACCTTCTAAGCTTCTAATGTAATATCACTGACAGCTTGGTCTTCTAGAAGCAGATACTATCAACATTAGAATCTCTCATCTTCTGTCCTGTAAGGTTACATCAGCTCTTTTAGAAACAGAATCAAACTGGTACAGTCCTAGACAAACACTGTCTCATTTGCAGAAACAATCTTTTTCTCCTGTT
>VYZU01091396.1:0-19098 GCA_013401355.1 Ceyx cyanopectus | reverse complement strand
AGCCTGTACTGATCCATGGGGTTGTTCCTCCCCAGAAGAAGGACTCTACACTTGCTCTTGTTCAATTGCATTCAATGTCTCCCTGCCCAGCTCTCCAGCCTGTCCAGGTCTCTCTGGATGGCAGCACAGCCTGCTGCTGTGTCAGCCACTCCTCCCAGTTTGGTGCCAGCAGCAAACTTGCTGAGGGTCACTCTGTCCCCTCGTCTAGGTCATTGATGAATGTATTGAATAATACTGGACCCAGCACTGACCCTTGGGGGACTCCACTAGTCACAGGCCTCCAGCCAGACTCTGCTCCACTGACCACAACTCTCTGGGCTCTATCCTTCAGCCACTCCTTCCCAATCCACCTCACTGCACAGTCACCCAATCCACACTTCATAAGTCACCCAGTCACTAAATCTCCATCTTCTTTGTAACCACCCTTTAAATACGGGAACAAGTATGGTATGATGTTATGAATGCCCACAGCTGGCAGCTGTGAGTCCAGGTGCCCATTCCAAGGGCTCCCAATACCTTTCCCTTCCACCACCACAGGAGACGTTCCGTCCAGCACACCTTCCTTACACGGGTAGCACTGTAGGTTCTTCCTGTTTTAGTCATCACAGCACAAGAAGGACATTGAGGTGCTGGAGAGGGTGCAGAGAAGGGCAGTGAAGCTGGTGACAGGACTGGAAAGCCTGGCCTTTGAGGAGAGGCTGAGGGAACTGGAGTTATTTAGTCTGGAGGAGACTGAGAGACCTCACTGCCCTCTACAGCTACCTAAAAAGAGGCTGTGTCAAGGCTGGTGTTGGTCTTTCCTCTCAAATTAGTAATGATAGGACAAGGGGAAATGGCCTCAAGTGGTGTCAGGGGAGGTTTAGATTGGATATTAGGAAGAAATTCTTCACTGAGAAGAATTAGGTCCTGAAACAGGATGCCCAGGGAGGTGGTGGAGTCACCATCCCTAGAGGTGTTTAAAAAAACCAATAGATGCGGCACTTAAGCATATGGTAGAGTGGTTAGAGAAATGCTAGGACAAAGGTTGGACTGGGGGCTGATCTGTTGGAGAGCAGCTCTGGAGAAAGAGACCTGGGGGTCCTGGTGGACAGGGGGATGGCCATGAGCCAACAATGCACCCTTGCAGCCAGGAGGGCCAATGGCATCCTGGGATGCATTAGGAGGAGTGTGGCCAGCAGCTCAAGGGAGATTCTCCTCCCCCTCTGCTCTGCACTGGTGAGACCCCACCTCGAGTACTGTGTCCAATTCTGGACACCCCAGTTCAGGAAAGACAGAGATTCACTGGAGAGAGTCCAGCATCACAAAGACGCTGAAGGGAGTGGAGCATCTCCCTGCTGAAGAGAGGCTGAGAGAGCTGGGGCTTTTTGGTCTGGAGGACACTGAGGGGGGACCTCATCAATGTCTATCAATATGTTAAGGGTGAGTGTAGGGAAGATGGAGCCAGACTCTGTTCAATGTCATCCAATGACAGGACAAGAGGCAATGGGTGCAAGTTGGAGCACAAGAGGTTGAGGAGAAACACAAGGAAAAAGTTGTTCCCAGTGAGGGTGCCAGAGCCTGGCAGGGGCTGCCCAGGGAGGTTGTGAAGTCTCCTGCTCTGAAGACATTCCAGACCCACCTGGATCTGTTCCTGGGTGACTTGGTCTAGGTGACCCTGCTGTGTCAGGGGGGTTGGACTAGATGATCTTCTAGGTCCCTTCCAACTCCTAACATTGTGTGATTCTGTGACTTGATAACCGTGGATGTCCTTTCCAATCATATTGATTACGTGATTCGTCCGGGGCACTGCTCGGCCGCGGCCAACCCCGCACCGAACAGACGCCGACGCCCGCGCCCCGCGACAGCCACCGCCAGCACCGATGCCGGGCTCGGAGAAGCGCTTCGGGACATTCCCCCTCGGAAGGCCGACAAAAGGCGGGGAAAGGAGAGGGAGTTCCAACCCCCAGTCTCTGTCACCGCCTCTTTCCCGCCCCCTCGTCGCCGCGCAGGCGCGATTGCGCACGGAGTGAGTCCCGGTGGCGGCGGCAGCGAGATGGCGGCGGGTGGCGGCTCTGGGCCGGGCCGGCGGTGGCCGCTGTGGCTCTGGCTGTGGCTGTGTCCGGCGCTGCTGCTGCCGCGGGCGGCCCGGGGTCTGACGGAGGGCCTGTACTGCGGGCGACGTGTCTGCTACGAGGTCCTGGGCGTCAGCCGGCAGGCCAGCAAAGCGGAGATCGCCCGCGCCTACCGGCAGCTGGCCCGCAAGTACCACCCCGACCGTTACCGCGGGGAGCCGGGCGCGCCGGGCGGTGACGCCTCGCAGGCGGCGCACGACAAGTTCCTCCTCATCGCCACCGCCTACGAGACCCTCAAGGTGAGAGAGCGGGGACCGCCGCCGCGGCCGGAGCCGCTCTGGTAAGAGACAGCGAGGGGGGCCGCCGCGGGGGGGGCGGCGGCGGCAGCGGCGGCGGGTCGGGGAGAGCGGGCGGCTGGGGCTGCCGTCGGAGGTCGGGGCGGCCGGGGCTGCCCTCGGAGGTCTCCTTTCCAGAGCCGGGCGGTCGGGGCTGCCCCTCGGAGGTCTCGTTTCGAGAGTGGGGCGGCCTGGGCTGCCCCTCGGAGGTCTCGTTTTCACAGCGGGGAGGCCGGGGCTGCCCTCGGAGGGAACCGACGGCATCCAGTCGAGTAGGAGAGGGGTCGGAACGCGCTTCTCGCCCCGCTCCTTTGCCCGTGCTGTTGAAGCAGCCTCTGCTGGAGGCGGTTCGCGGCTTCACAGCGGGACGCGAAATTAAGCAATCGTATGTTGCAAGAAGGAAAACGGGTAACTTTCAAAAGCCACCGAAAGGTACCTAGTCTCCTCGGGCAGCTCGGCGGCGGCGACTCATCTGCTGTGTTTGAAGGCTCCATCAAAAGAGATGCGGCTTAAGGGTCTGGATTCTGCCCCGATTTTTTGGCCCTGCGCATCTCGCAGGTGCATCTTCCTCGGGGGGGAGGATCGGAGCTCCTCGGGGTTTACTCCTGTTTGCATCGCGGCAGGCTCTGGGGGTCTGCATTCCTTTGTCAGAGACGGACAAACGGACAAAAGTGCTTTAGTAGACAGTTCCAAGAGTGCAGGGTGGGGGTGGGTACAGTTCTCTTGGAAATCCCTTTGTCTTTATTATTTGTTCTTTTGAAAATCCCATTGAATTTAAAATTAACCGACTGGGGGTTCATTTAGAGGGATGCCTTTAAACAAAAAAGAAAGCAGCCGTGACTCCTGTAGCATATGGGCTCTGTAAGGGAGGCTTATCAGGACAAAATATGTGTGGCTTGGCAAATGCTAAGCTCGAGAATGCAAGAAAGAAACCTGGAAGTGGTTTAAGGCTGCGATGGAGAAGAAAGGGGAATATTGGGGGGTCGGAAAGGAATGCAGTTGAGTCTAAGAAAAAGAAATTTATCTTAATTGCGTAGGTGCAAATGAGAAAAACTCACAGAAAAAAAATTAGGTTAACAAGGTTTTGAAAGAGCCTTCCACTGAACAGATTCCACAGCCATGAAAACTTAATTCTAAGAGATTTGTAAAACAATCTCTTAATAGGTTCATCCTCTGATGTGATCCTTCTTGAGTGTTATTTATTAACTCCAGTCCATCTGGGATTTCCTATTCTGAAGTTGAAGGTACTTATTTTGTGGATTTCAGTTGCCTGTCCTTCTTCCACTTATTAAATGTCTTCATGCAGTGTGTGCTTATGCATTTAAGACCACATATGTCAGGTGTGTGTGGGCAGATGAGTGCCAGAACAAATTAATTGGGAACATGAGGAAAAGACCAAAGATTCCCCTTTGTGCTTTGTACTTGATTGCTGGGTTTATAGCAGGTGGGCATTTATGAGGTGTAAAACATGTCTATTAACAGTGTGATTGAAAGCAGGAGTCTGAACCTGTGCATGTTTTCTGTCATCCTGCAGGATGAAGAAACACGTAAAGATTATGACTACATGCTGGATCATCCTGAAGAGTACTACAGGCATTATTATCACTACTACAGCAGGAGATTGACACCTAAAGTGGATGTCAGAATAGTCATTCTGGTTACAGTTTGTGCCATCTCTGTGTTCCAGGTAAAATTTCATGTTTAAGTGACACTGCTCTGTGAGTTTTCTGAAGGGGAGGAGAAGTACCTGCAGCTCTACTGGTTGTTAAACAGTGTTGGTGAGGAGTCATGTTCCCATCTGCTGTGACAAACCTCTGCATGGTGTGCAGAACAAACCTGAAGCAGTCAGGATGTGCTGAGCAGATGCCTTGGGCAAAGGTCAAGTGTAGCTTCTTGAATTTGGGAGCTATTTCACAGACAGGTGCAGCTTTTCTACAGGAGGCACTTAGTTCCAGGCCCAGAATAACCTGTTCCTCAGCACAGATAGGAGTAGTGCTGCAACTGTGTGCAGGTTGCCAAACTGCCTAAGTAATTTGTAAAAAAAAAAAAAACCAGACTGATGGCAAACTAAATGGAAGACTTGGTTGAGATGACAGGGCTGAATATCAAGAGTTTACTCATGTGTGCGTATTGCACTCACACATCAGTAAACACCACATCAAAGTCAGGAAAGAGGTTTATTCCTTTCAGCAAAGTTTTGCTCTGAAGATGGTAAAACCCAAGATCCAGAAAACAGCTTGTGTTTTAAATTAGAAGACTTATGCTTTTGCTGAAAAAAAAAGATTTAAATGGAAGAAGATGCTTGCTTGTTTTTTCTTTAGAATCTACCAGATTGCTAGTTCAAATCATCATTGGAACTACACAAGAAGTTTAAGAGATGAAGATAACAGCTTATTCTGTGGTGCATATAGCTCAATTTTTTTTTAGTGGGATATTGGAAGTTGAATATATGCTGAGAGGTTGGAATAATAAATTCCAATGGCTTATGCAGTCAAATACTGAATTTCTCAGACTTGCTTGCAAAGGCAGAGTTACATCTCACCTGCAATATCTCCAGGGATGGGGCTTCAACCACCTCCCTGAGAAAGGTTGAGAAGATGAGCAACTTCTCATGAACAAACCCAGCCTGAACAGTGTCTGCCCTTCCTCATCCCTGTCTGTTGCTGCATCTGCAACACTACAGAAGTACCCGTTACCTTCAGTTTTTACTCTGGTGTTTGTTTGGGGTTTTTTTCCTGCCAAACCCCCCAGACAGGGATGTGTCTGCATAAAACCTTTGCTTTTTTTACTTCTGCTGTTCTTCCATTGCAGTTCTTCAGCTGGTGGAGTAGTTACAACGAAGCTATCAACTACCTGGCCACGGTGCCCAAGTACCGCATACAGGCCACCGAGATTGCCAGGCAGCAAGGCTTACTCAACAAGACCAAAGAGAAAGGCAAGAACAGGAGGTCTAAGGAAGAGATCCGTGAGGAGGAGGAGGAAATAATCAAAGACATCATTAAAAACAAAATAGATATCAAAGGCGGTTATCAGAAGCCCAAGATCTACGACATCCTTCTGTTTCAGATCCTTCTTGCTCCTTTTCACTTGTGCAAATACATACTGTGGTACTTCTGGTGGTTTTATTGTTTCACTATTAAAGGGCAGGAGTACGGCGTGGAGGAGAAGCTGTACATCATAAGGAGGTACATGAAGATGTCTCAGTCTCAGTTTGACAGCCTGGAAGATCATCAGAAAGAGACCTTTCTGGAACGGCAGCTGTGGATACGAGAAAACTATGAGGTGGGTAGCACTGGTGGAAAAGCTGATGTTGGTTATTCAGGGCTCCCAGAGTAAGAACAGGCACCTTATGAAGGTGCTTGGGACAGCACTCTTGTCAAAGTGTTGCTTTAGTGTTAGCTGTTGGTTTCNCATGCATTCCATAAGGGGAGGTCATGCTTGACTAATCTGATAGCCTTTTATGATGGCACAAGTAGTTGGATAGATGACGAAACATTTTTATTGTTCCACAGAAGCTCATCTGGGTAGGAGGTTGCTAGAAGAGAAATTGAAGAGTATGAAATTGGCCTGCTTAAGGGGAAGAGGAGATGTTGCTGCTCTGCATGCTCTGGGAAAAGAAATGGGATGGTTTCAGAACTGCCTTTTCTGCTGACAGGGCACCAAAGATAAGAGAGTGTTTCTTTGAAAGTAGGTAGTGGTGGATTAATTGAGAAACTTGAAGAGGAAGGTAGATTGATGCCTTGTCCAATCTCACCTGCAATATCTCCAGGGATGGTGCCCCAACCACCTCCCTGGGGAGCCTATTCCACTGCTCCACCACCCTCAAGGGAAAGAACTTCTTCCTGATACCCAGTCTAAATCTCTTCTAATTTAAGCCCATTACCCCTCGTCCTTTCACTAGAGGCCCTTGGAAACAGCCCCTCTCCAGCCTTCCTGGAATCCAAAGGAAATATATACATGGATTTTCTCCTCATAAGCTTCTCTGCTCTTTGATTGTCAGAGATGCCCATCTGCATATTGTTCAGTCATCCAGTGTCCCTTTAGAATGGAAAACACCAATAATTCAATACAAGGGTACATCACAGAGCTGCACAGTGGGGTTTTTTTCCCCCTTCTGTGTTACTTTCCTAATAATTCTTCAAACATGTAGGATCCCTGAACATTAAGTTGGTGTATTTTTAAAGCCATCTATAATATTTTTAGTGACAGGACAAGGGGGTAATGGCTTCAAGCTAGAAAAGGGCAGATTTAGGTTAGACATTAGGAAAAAGTTCTTCAACATAAAGGTGAGAGATCACTGGGGTTGCCCAGAGAGGTGGTGGAGGCCCCATCCCTGGAGACATTCAAGGCCAGGCTTGATGAGGCTCTGAGCAGCCTGAGCTGGTTAGAGATGTCCCTGCTGAGTGCAGGGGGGGTTGAACTAGGTGACTCCATGAAGCAGGTCCCTTCCAACCCAATACATGCTGTGATTTTTCAAATCTTGTTTGTGCAGAGCAGAACATTCAGTTCCTTTCCAGAAAGAAAGTCAGATGATGCTGAGGTGACGTAAATCTTCATGGTGTTGAGATTTACACTGGCTGTGTCTGTGTAAACTGCTGTCCAGAATGAAAATACAGATGCTGTGGCTTTTTATAGATAGTTGGCTTTGCTGATAATTGCAGATTTCCTTACAATGGCACCACTTCTTGGCAGAATGTAATTACTTATCATGTAATTATCATGCTAAGTGTCATGCCAGCACTTAATACGGAGATAATAATTTAGTTTTAGGAATAAAATGTTCCACAGCAGTGTTCTATCTAGATGATGGCTTCAGAATGAGAAAGCAACTTGAGTGAGGAGCTGAACAACTGCACTGAGCTAAGAAGGGATTAAAATTCAACTTTATGAGCATTAGCAGTTATTCAAGGTAAATTTTATTTAAGCATCTACTGCTTCAGCAAAAAAAAAATAAAAATAAAACAGCTGTGGAGTTTGTGGCTCCATCTTTTAAGGAGCTAGTTCTCCTCTTAGCAAAAAATGCAAAGCATCTCAAAACATCCAGTTGGCCCCTCTGGTGAAGATCCTCCTACACTTGGTTGGTCAAGGTCTGGTTCTGTGTTCCAGTTCAGTCTTCTGTACAGACAAAAACCTCATTGAACTATGACCACTTATCTTCAGGTTGGCTCAAACTGTTTCCTTCAGCCTGATTAAAAACTTCTGTCTGTGTTTCAGGTCTACAAACAAGAGCAAGAGGAAGAATTAAAGAAGAAGATGGCCATGGATCCCCGGTGGAAGAGGTACCGGCGGTGGATGAAAAATGAAGGCCCTGGAAGACTGACTTTTATTGATGATTGAAAGTTGCTGAACAAAACGTGTGCTAATCTTGGAAGTAATTTACAGAACTTGTCAGTACATCATTCGGAGTTTTGTCTGCTGTGGTTCAGCAGGGATCTAAAACTCAGGAATTATTAAATCAGGCTGAAAAATGATTACAGGTTTTACCACTTTTATAAGTCAGACATACTAAACAGGCCCAGCTCAGTGTATATATGCCATTTAATTGGGGATCTATGTGTGGAATTCCTTATTCCAAACGATGTATTTTCTCTACACATTTCATATACATGATCGAAGGAACCATAAACTCAGTGTGTTTCTAAATCAGTCCTTGAAAAGTCCTGTTTTCCCATTTTAAAACTGAAAGGTTCCTGCAGATGGACACTGGAAATCCTTATAAAGGATTCTGAAGCCAGAGCCATTTTCTGTTTTACTCTCTCTTTCCTCCTACTTCTAAAATTTTTACTATGCCAAATGTTTGTTTGTTTTACATGTAGACAATATGGGGATTATACCAGACTTCTTCCTTTGCTATTCCTCTTCCCTTTGGAGATGAATTTTATTCTTTGTGGGAATAAATGATGCATGATTGATCATCATCACAGTTCAAACGAGCCTAAGTTCTTTGCTCTGCAGAGTGATTAGTGAAACTGTGTGTGTAGATCTTTTTGTGTCTGGTTTTCTATCTTAGACAATGGATTGTACCTGCTTGTTCAGAACAAGCATAACAGTGAATATTAGTCTGCTAAATGTGACATTTATTTCACCACAGTATTGGTAAAAAGGAAAACGACCCTTTTTGTTAAAAAGGGCAATTCTGATGCCTTATATAAACTCCTATTTACATAATACACATACTGAATTTGTTTTAAACTCTAAATCTGAAGGATTCTCTATGTTTATCTCCTCTGATCAGACATCAGAGTACTTAGAATAAATAATGCACAACAGCATGCTCTGGTTTCCTCTGTACCTCAGCCCAGGTCAGAGTTCCATGTTTTGCTGTTAAAAGAGATTCTGTTGCTGTATTTCTATTCAGGAATTTTACTGAGGAGTGGGCAGGGGGGAAGAATCATAACCAGGTTGTTCATCACATTTGTAAAAGCAAGTTCCTCTGAGGTGTTTCTGCTGAAAACAGCACTAGGTTTGCTGGCTTCTGACGTGGTTGCTTCTGGGAGGGAAGCTCTTGAACTAGCTACTTCTGCCAAAGCCAATAATAGCTAAAAATTGATTATTGATTAATTTTTGAAGCAAGGTGTTTATGATTCTAGATAGGTGACCTGTTTTGGTTTGGGTTGGGTTTTTTTTCTGAGAAGTTTGTTCTCTCCTCCTCTGCTAGTTGAGCTTTTCACTACTCTGAATGTCAACTCAGTTCTCTGTTTAAAATAATAACATACCCAAAAGCATGTTGGAAGTGTTATGCTGAGTTCTGTACACATGAGAATTCCTGAAGTTAAAGACCTTCAGAGCTGGAGTGTATGGCTGCCTCAGCCCCCAGAACATGGTCAGCATCCTCAGGAGTAAAGGGGAAGGTGAAGCTGCTGTGGTAGAAACAAAGGGAATAAAGGTAAGCACGAGGAACATGAGGCAAGACAAGTTGGATCTGGAAAAGAACCAGGCAAGAGGATCTAAATCTGTGGTCAGAAGCTCTGCTGCTCTTGTCCATTGTGCATCATGTTGCTCCATCATTTCCACCCAAGCCAAGTACCAGGTTGTACCAATAAGCAGCCAAAACACATCTGCTTTCCCTTTTTTGCCTTTCGAGAATCACCAAATGCATAAATTCACAGGCTTGCAGCAGGAATTTGGTGGGCAGTGGCACAGCAGTCACAGTGCTGTGATGAAGGATAAAAAACTCATATATGTCTTTACAAGCAGCTGTCAGTGTTGCAGTGGGGCTTTGTTAGCTGAGCCTGCTGAGCATTTCTAGCCCAACATTGCAGTTCTGAAGGATGTCTGTCTTCTGGGCATGAATTTATCTTGAAATAAAGCTGACAAAGCCATTATATACATAATAATAAAAATAAAAGAGGAGTGGTACTCCTGAGAGTTAAAATAATTCACCTGGTAAAGTTGATGTCAGAACAACAGTGAAAAAATTTCAGGTTGAGTAAACTTCAAGTGCTCTTGAAACCATGGCAACAAGATAGAAGAATAAAGGATAGAATGACCTGGAAGGTTAAAAAATCAGAAGACAGTAAAGTTCTGTAAACAGTGGGAGATAGTACTTTGTTATGTCTTCTTTACATAAAGCAGAGTGATTTGGACAAAGATCACAATGTTAAATTAGCCCCTACATGCCCTGGCATGATTTTAATACTAAAAAACATCATCTCTGGGAGGAGAATTTAAATGTAGGATGATCTTAGCATAAATGATTAAACAATTGATGCAGCATATGTACAAATATTGATGTGATGTGAAATTATATAGCAAAGCATATATCTGTTAGTGGTATTGTACATAAATGCTGCTGTTGGAGCCACGGGGGTGCTGTGTTTGTGGATGATCATCTAGCACCCCTTCCTGCAGAACTGAAATAAAGAAAATTCCCTTACTCAGTATGTGTCGATTTGCTTTGCAAGACAGGGAAAGGACCCTCTTGCTGGGACTGCAAACCCAGTGTGAATTAAGATAGCTTCAGAAAGAAGTTCTTGCTTGACCCCACCTGGAGTACTGTGTCAAGTTCTGGGCACCCCAGTTCAGGAAAGACAGAGATTTACTGGAGAGAGTCCAGTGCAGGGCACCAAGATGCTGAAGGGAGTGGAGCATCTCCCTGCTGAGGAGAGGCTGGGAGAGCTCGGGCTCTTGAGCCTAGAGGAGACTGAGGGGGGACCTCAGCAATGTTTATCAATATGTTAAAGGGGAGTGTAGGGAGGATGGAGCCAGACTCTGCTCAATGTCATCCAATGACAGGACAAGAGGCAATGGGAGTCAGAGCACAAGAAGTTTAGGGGAAACACAAGGACAAACAATTTTCCTAGTGAGGGTGCCAGAGCCTGGCAGGGGCTGCCCAGGGAGGTTGTGGAGTCTCCTGCACTGGAGACATTCCAGACCCACCTGGATGTGTTCCTGGGTGACTTGGTCTAGGTGACCCTGCTGTGTCAGGGGGGTTGGACTAGATGATCTCTAGGTACCTTCCAACCCCTAACATTCTGTGATTCTGTGAAGAAGTACTGGTGATAACTGGGTAGCACTGAGATCTTTAGTGGAAAAGTGGGATAAGGATATCAGCATCTTGGAAAAGAATCACCTTTCCTCCTATTAAACTAAAGAACTCTCTGCTTTGCAGCATCTAGATACTTTTATATAGCGTATATAAAGTGAAAAGCATGTTTCACTCAATCTGCAAAAGGTACTTAGAGCCAAAGCCTTTTACTCACAGCATGAATCTTTTCCATGACCATGCTGAGGATTTGAGTCTCAAGCATGTCCCTGGATGCCTGTCCCTTGTTCAAAGCAATCATTTATAATGTTTCAAACTCACCTTCCTTTTTTTTCCTTCTTTTTTTTCTCCCTTTTCCTCCCCTCTCTTTATTTTTACCTTTTTTTTAAATTATTTTTGCCTTTTTCTCCCTTATTCTTTCCCCCATTTCCTCTTTTTTTCCCCTCCCCTTTCTTTTCTCTTTTTCTTTTTTTCCCGCTTTATCTACCCTTTTCTGTTTTTGTTTTTTTTTTCTTCATTTTTTGCTTTTTCTCCGTTTTTCCCCTTTTCTCCTTCTGCCCTCACTTTTTTTCCACTTATTTGTTTTTCCCTCCTCCCCTTATCCTTGCTTTTTTTTTTTTGGTGGTGCTGTTCCTTCCCCCCCCTCCCTCCCCTTTCTTCCTGCCCTGTTTGAACTACATTTTCTGCCCCGCAGCACTCCCTCAGTCAGGGCCGGTTGCGGGGCGGTTCCGTGTGGGGTTCAGCGCGGCGGGAGGGGCCGGTAGCGGGGCGGGTCAGGGCAGCGGGCGGGCGGGCAGCGGGGAGGCGCCGGGCGGGACCCGGGGCGGGTCAGGGCAGCGGGCGGGGCCGGTTGCGGGGCGGGGCGACGAGGCTTTGCTGGGGCCAGTAGAGCGATCGGTGCCGCGCCCAGCTCCGGGGAGTAGCGCTGCCTCTTTTTCTCCCTTCTTGTCTCCGTGTTTCCCCGCGGCTCCGGCATGTCATCGGGCGGCAGCCTGAGCACCATGCAGCGGCTGGTGGAGCAGCTGAAGCTGGAGGCGGCCGTGGAGAGGATCAAGGTGGGCAGGGAGTTCGGGGGCCAGGCCCTCGGTACGGGAGGACCAGGGTTGTCTGGTTTTGACGCGGTCGGGCCGAGGAGACGGGGCTGCTTCTGGTTCTCTCTTCCTCGTTTGTCTGCCTCACCCACCCTGGGGGGCAGCGGGACAGGGGTTCTTTCCCCGGGGGGGGTGTGTGTGTGTCTTCGAGTCTCGGCTCCCGGAGCGGAGTGAGTGCCGTTCCCTGGGGGAAGGAGTGTCGATAAATAATACAGCAGCAGCTCATTAATTCTGCACAAGCCAGCGTGATAGTGGTGAGTAGATCCTCGCAGCTGAGGCAGCCGAGGCAGCGCTGGCATGATTCGTAGCGGGCGGCGGTTGCGGGTTTTGCCCTCGGGGGTCGCCGGCGATTCCGAAGCTCCTGCTGCTTGATGATTTCCAGAGGAAAAAAAAAAGGCTGGTGAAGCGATCACGCCATCGAGCAGCCCCCGAGCTTTGGTGTCGGTGGGCTGCAGTGGCAGCCGAAATTCACTTTCAGACCTGCCCGAGACAGCTGCTGGCTCCCGGCAGGTGAGCAGGAGGTTGTTCCGCGGCTGCTTTCTGAAAACGACTCTTTACAGCCACGCAAAAAACATCCAGCGTAGGCTACGAAGTCATGAAGGTCAAACTAATTTGTACCCTGCACTTTTCCTCTTCTCTCATCACCTCCATGCATTAGCCATTTATTTGTTTTCTGGCTAGACACATGAAGAGCAACCCCATGGATCAGTACGGGCTGGGGGCTGATCTGTTGGAGAGCATCTCTGGAGAAAGAGACCTGGGGGTCCTGGTGGACAGGGGGTGGCCATGAGCCAACAATGCGCCCTTGCAGCCAGAAGGGCCAATGACATCCTGGGATGCATTAGGAGAAGTGTGGCCAGCAGGGCAAGGGAGGTTTGTTGGAAAGAGCGCTGCTGGACGAACGACTCGACTCAATATGAGTCCATCGTTCTCCTAATACCTATTCACAACCATTCTACATTTATAGTGATTCTAAAAGATAAAGCAATGAAGGTTATTTAACCTGCTACTAACTCCTATACTTCAGCAAACCATGCTGGTGAATGAGCAGAATATGCAGGAAAATGCCAAGCCGGCATCAATAACTTGGGTTAGCAAAGGGACCCATCTTTTCTTCCATCTTCTCTAGGAAAGCATTCTGTCCTCCTGGTTTTGGTGTATGGGGAGAAAGGGTTTCTCTCTCGTGAGGGTTTAGGGTAAAAAGCTGTAGCACTCGAGGCTCCAGTGTACTGTCAGGAGATTCTCTGGGACCATGGTGGAAGGAAATCAAATAGGCCTTTGACTTGAGTAACTTCTGTAGTCAAGTCCTGACACATAAGTTCTTTAAGTAGGTGTATTAAGAAGAGAGAGAACAGGGCAGGCAAATGGTGTGTGCACACCACACAGCTGTCTGCAGCTCTTCTCAAGGTGCTGAGAGCTCTTCAAGCTCAAGAGGTATATTTGATCACTCTTCTGTCTTGAGGGGTAAGCCTAACTAGTCATCATCACCCTCCCCGTAGAGAATCCGGTTATGGTTGCAACCCAGCTGAAAACCATTGACAGAAGAAAGGTATCAGTCCAAGAAATGTCCAGTTTTGGGCACCCCAGTTAAGGAAAGACAGAATGCTACTGGAGAGAGTGCAGCACAGGGCCACCAAGATGCTGAAGGGAGTGGAGCATCTTCCTGCTGAGGAGAGGCTGAGAGAGCTGAGGCTCTTAGCCTGGAGAAAAGGAGACTGAGGGGGGACCTCAGCAGTGTCTATCAATATGTTACGGGTGAGTGTAGGGAGGGTGGAGCCAGACTCTGCTCAGTGTCATCCAGTGACAGGACAAGAGGCAATGGGAGTCAGTTGGAGCACAAAAGGTTTAGAGTAAACAGAAGGAAAACCTTTTTTTCTTAGTGAGGGTGCCAGATGCACAGTAGTGTGTGTCCAGGGCTTCTGTTCCAGGACATGCAGTGTAAAAACAGTGAGGAATATATGAAAAAGGATTGGTTTTAGCAGATACTGGGGTAGGAGAAAACACTTTGGCTGCTTTGAATAGACAATGTGTTTCCAGGAGGAAGCTGGTTATGAAAGGGTTTGTAAAAACACAACCCATGCTACAAAGTTCCAGTGTTTACCCTGTGAGCTAAAAAAGTAGACAGGAACAATTATTTTCAGAAAGAGGAAACCAAGTAGGAAAGAAGTACCCACACACATCTTGCTGCTGCTGGGAGAGTGTCTGTCCTGTGATGCAACACAGCAGAAGCCCTTGGTGTTTTCTGTGTGAACTGGAGAAGTGAAGAATGTTACAGCAGCATAGATAAGACTGAGAGTAGGCAAATCTGTTCTGAACACCAGCCCACTGCCATAGGGATGATTTTCCCCCAGATGCAAAAAAAAAAAAGTGTTAGTATCTTTTCCAGGAGCACCAGGATATACGTAGCTCAGTGAGTATTGCAGGGTGCAAGGAGAATATATTTTATATTACTCAGTAAGTATTGTGGGGTTTGGCAGCAGAGTGCAAGGAGACACAGTTTGGAGCTGCTAACTGTGCTGTGCTCTCAGTGCAAGCCACTCCTTGAGCAGCTCTCTGCTTGTTTTTCCCCAGGTGAAAAGCTCTCTGCACTCTTGGTGTGATCAGTGTTAGAAAGTGGCACCTTTGCCTGGTAGACACGTGTAACACAGGCATCAGCAAGGGGTGGTTTGAGGCAAGAGTGCTCATGCTGCAAGGGGTTGGGCAGGGTGTGACACCTTTGCCCCTCTCCAGCCTTCCTGTAACCCCTTCAGGTACTGCAAGGTGGCTCTAAGGTCTCCCCAGAGCCTTCTCTTCTCCAGGCTGAACAACCCCAGCTCCTTCAGCCTGTCCCCATAGCAGAGCTGTTTCAGCCTCTGGTCATCTTTGTGGCCTCCTCTGGCCCTGCTCCATCAGCTCCATGTCTCTCCTGTGCTGAGGGCTCCAGAACTGGATACAGTGCTCCAGGTGAGGTCTGAGCAGAGCAGAGCAGAGGGGCAGAATCACCTCTCTCCATCTGCTGACCACACTTCTCTTGATGCAGCCCAGGATGCCATTGGCCTTCTTGGCTGCAAGTGCACTCTGCTGGCTCATGTTCAAGAGATGTCTGAAAAACTGGGAATTCACCTTTGTTTTCCTTTAAAAATTCAGTGCACAACTGATTTGCTGTCCCCAGGGAGAGCAGAGGGGTTCAGCACTGGAGGCATCTTGCCTTTCTTTGGGTTCCTGGGCTGCTTGGTGCAGCTTTGGCCTGTTCTCTCAAGGCCAGAGTGTGGGTTTGAAGCTCCCATTTCACTTCCAAGGATGATAAAGTGGCAGTTTGGATTTAAGAAGTTTTTCATCCTCATCTTTTGCTCTCATTCCTAGTTATGTTCTGTGTTGCATAAGTTTGGAAATGAAAATCCTTTTTGTATATTTAAAGTACTTTACCTTGAGGGTGGTGGATCAGTGGAATAGGCTCCCCAGGGAGGTGGTTGAGGCCCCATCCCTGGAGATCTTGCAGGTGAGGTTGGCCAAGGCTCTGAGCAGCCTGGTCTAGTTGAGGGTGTCCCTGCTGACTGCAGGGGGGCTGCACTAGATGCCCTTTGGAGGTCCTTTCCAGCCCTAAACATTCTATGATTCTCTGAAATTATCTGAGGTTATAATACATAAACCTGAAAAAAGTACCAGAGACTGGAAAGCACTGTGGTCCCAGCCCTGTGTATTTTACTGAGGACAAATTCTGTTGCACTTGCAAGTCAGTCCTGAGCATTCCTCTAGCTCATCACTGGCACAGCATTTAACACATGCTTATTGGATCTTTGCAAATGTAACCTGATTTACTTGGTGTTTTAGAATCCAAGAGCTGTCCAGGTCTGCTTGATAATGGCCCTTTGAGAGGAAACGCTGAATAGATGCTGGTGAATTAATGAGTTTCCTCTGGAATTGTTTTTCTTTTTCCTTTATACAGGTCTCTCAGGCAGCTGCAGAACTCCAGCAGTACTGCATGCAAAATGCCTGCAAAGATGCACTGCTTGTTGGAGTTCCTGCAGGGAGCAATCCCTTCCGAGAGCCCCGATCCTGTGCTCTGCTCTGAAATCAGGTAATGAACTCACAGCAACTCTGCTTTGGAACTCCAGCCCTTTCTCAAGGGAACAGGGGCACATGGTGATAGTTGATTGTCAAGCTCATGGTAGCAAAGTGTTTGTTCATCACTTTCCCAGCTGTCTCTTCAGGTTGCTTTTCGTTCCATTGAAGCATTTCTCTTTTCCTTCAGCTCTTGCTAGAGGTGTTTTGGTTTAGTTGTTGAGGTTTGGGGTTTTCCTTTGTTCATTTGGTTGCATTTGGTGTTTGAGTAGATTGAAGGGCATCAGC
Source organism: Ceyx cyanopectus (assembly GCA_013401355.1). NCBI lineage: Eukaryota > Metazoa > Chordata > Aves > Coraciiformes > Alcedinidae > Ceyx > Ceyx cyanopectus. The sequence goes on along the minus strand of VYZU01091396.1, from coordinate 2,807 downwards.
AGTATCTGAAATAACAACAACTGTGAAACACAGCTGTGTTTAACACAGTAATAAACCTTTTTTTTTTTCCCTTTTTATAGGCAAGATCATCAGAGAGTTGCCTTCAAGCATGACATGGATAACAACTGCCTTTCTTTCACAAGGAAGAGTCCTGACTTACGTGGCTAAAACAATGCCCTAGATATTTATCTGTTTGTTCCTCTGTAGCCTTCACTACCTTTTGCTAACGTTCTTAAAAGTTTTTTCAGTGTGACTTGTACTCTTTTCATAACTGTCACCATTGTTACTATGCTAGCTGTATAGATACTACTTGAGAAGTTTACAATTTGGAAAAGAAAAACACATTTTTACCAAATTACTTATTCCTAACTTTGTAAAGTGTTGCATTGGAGTGATAGCAAAAAAAAACCTGTTTGTATTTTCCTAAAGAAAATATCCAAGAACTGAATTGTTGGAAGTATAAAACTAAATGCTGTTAGTACTGAAGTAATGTTCTCAGGGGGATTTTTCCTTCCATTAGCAAGACCTGGGACCAACTACAGTTTGTTTGTTTTTTCAAGTGGATCTAAGTGCATAAATATTAGAATTTGACAAATTAGAAATTGCTGGACACAGTAGGTAGCACAGGTTTGATTGCTAAGGCATGTTTCTTAGAAAACTTCTGCTCTGTAGTGCTCCTAATTTGTATCTGTAAAGGTACTGCTGTTGTGTGTTGTGATTTAGGACCACCCTACTGTCACTTAAACACCAGGCAGTTGCTGGCTGCTTTCTACTCCCCCAATTCCAAGAGGAGAAAATCCATCAGAAGGTTCAAGGGTCAAGACAAAGAGGCTGGTGGGGGGTGGGTGTCACTCACCAGTTATCCTCAGGGGCAAGACTGGACTTGACTTGGGGAAAATAACATTGATTTGATTTAAACAACAGAGTCACCATGAATTTACCAATCAAAACAGACTATATAGGACAGTAAGAAATACAGCCACATATTAAAAACACCTCCTCTCATTCTTCCCTTCTTCCTAGACTCAGCCTGCTCCCCAATTCTCTACCTTCTCCCCACCAGCAGTGCAGGGAATGAGGGTTCTTGTCAGTTCAGCAAATGTTGTTTCTGCCACTTCTTCTTTTTGAGGGGGAAAACTTACAGAGCCAGAGAAAGGTGGGGATTGGAAGGTCATCTGGAGGTCATCTAATCCCCCCCTCCCCTGATCAAGTGTCTTCATCTAGATTAGGTTGTCCAATGTTTTTGAACACCTCCAGAGAAGACTCCTCAGCCTGTCTGGGCAGCCTTTCCCAGGGCTCTGTTAACCCTGTGAAGTTCTTCCTGATGTTCAGATGGAAATTCCCACATTCCAGTGTGTGCCTCTTGCCCCTTCTGCAGAAGCACTGAAGGAATTCAGTGCCTCCCTTCTCTGCATCCTCTGTCACCTCCTTCAGCACCAGGGCCACACGTCTCCTCACAGTCCTCCCCTGCTTCACCATGTCATCACCTCCCATGGGATGCAGTCTTCCTAGTGACAGGTGCTTCCATGCAGGCTTCTATCAGAGCATAGGGTGCTCCACAGGCAGCCTGGGGGATTCTGCTGCACTGCTGCTCTCCGTGGGCTGCACTGGCTCAGCCTGCACTTCACCACGGGCTGAATGTTAAGAGATTGGAAGGGACCTAGAAGATCATCTAGTCCAACACCCCCCGTGCCAGAGCAAGGTCACCTAGACTAAGTCACCTCCTTCCTGCTGTCCTGTTGATCTCAGTGTTCACATGCTTGCTTTCTCACGTCCTCTTCCAAAAACAAGTACCCCCAAGACACAATAATTAGCCAATAGGGTGGGGGTTTTTTTCTTCTTTTACCTATGTTATCACACAGGCACTGATTGGCTCAGCCTTGGCCAGAAGTGGGTCCAACTTGGAGCCGGGGGATCTTCTGGAATCTTCTCACAGGAGCCATGCTAGTAGCCCCCTCCCCACTACCCAAACCCTGCTAGGCACAAAGCCAGCACCCCTTGGCACGAAAAACCCATCAACACCCAAAGAGAAGTTGCATGCTTAATTGTTAAGGTTTGCACTACACAAAACATACTAAAATGTGCTTTGGTTATTGGTCGTCAGTCTTTTCTTACAGAGTACTTTTGATAAGGACAACTAACTTTTTTTTTTTTTTTAATTTTAAAATACGTTTTTAGTTTTGTCTGTTTTCTATTGTTTGTATTTATCTCCTAGAAGTTGGGAAATAAAAGTCCTTTGGCTTTGAACTGGTGGTTTGATTGAATCAGAGAGCAGGTATTGTCACAAAAAGGATGCTGTGGTGTTGCTGAGGCTTCAAGCTGGGTGGCCTTTGCAGAGGAGATTGCTGTTGGATTTTTAGAAAATTTGAGAATTTTAATTTTCATTGGTGTTTACTGCAATGAGGCAACAAGTATTCCCCAGTCAGTTCAGTCACAGTCCAAGGATTTTCATGGTTCCTGTCCTGCAGGAAAACACTGAAATGAGTGTCATAGTGCTGTCAATATGCATTGTGCCTCTAATTAGAGAAGAGGGTGACCTTCCTTGAGAGCTTTTTTTTTCACTCTGGCTTCCTTTCATTGTAGGCTATTTGAATATGGCAGGGTTTTTTTGTCAGTACTTGCACACAGTGTGGGAGTCTAGACAAAGCATGGTTATTCTTACTTGCACAGAAGTGATCAGAGGCTCAAATTTTGGTCAAAATTTCATTGAGGGAGAACAAGGAATGAGAGTATAAAACTAGGCACCACATGCCTTTCACAGCCAGCATCTGGCTGCTGGCCACTCAGAATCATAGCATGTTAGGGGT
>VYZU01091395.1:0-18583 GCA_013401355.1 Ceyx cyanopectus | reverse complement strand
AAATAATATTCATAATCCTCCAAATAGGGTTTGGGAGGTTTTTTAGAATTTTTTTCTTCATACACTTTATACCCCTTTGGTCAGCCCTAACTCCATCATGCATAAGGTTTCACTGATCTTGCTTACAAAACAAAAGGTCATAGTTTTATACAAATGTTTTTTCTCTAAACAAATCATCCTGTTTTTAAATCAGAGGCACATTTCTCTTTATCAAGTCATATTTCCATCTACTTTTTCTTACTATCATTTTCAACAGATATTAGTCACTGAGGGGAAATTCTACTTCCATTAAAGTCCTTATTTAAAAATAGCCCTTTCCGGTGTGTTTCTGGATAATTATGGACTAAATAATACTATTTTGCATTCTGTATCCTTTCTTAAGGATCAATTTTAAGAATTCACTTTCTGAAGGTAATTGATGGCATTTACATTTTTTTTCTCCAATAATGGAACTGATTATTTTTCCTATGGAATATGAAAAGTTGAGATTTAAATTATTTTTTTCTGATTTTAGTGTAGACATCTAAAAAATCATCATTACCATTTGTTAAGTGGAAATAGCCCTGCCTCAGAAATGTCTGCATCGGAATGTCAGCATAAACAGAGTGCCAAGACATTTCAACCAGCTATTTCTTACAAATCCATGAAATTCCTTCTCATTTTACTCATTTGTGGATGCTGCCTCTTTGTGGCAGAATGCCATGTAAAATGTACCTTTCACATTAAGGACTTAATCCTATATTTGTATTGGCACCTATGCAAACTCCTGTTTATGAGTTTAGAATCACACAGAAAATAAAATAAAATATATACTACATGAGCACACACATAGTTTGGAGGATCTTTTCATTAAATCCTTGCTGACTTAGATTTTCTCTTAGTGAATGACAAAGCCAGTGAGGCTGATAATTTTCTTACTTATACCCATTTGACAATAGCATGCCACTACTGATCTTAAATGGAAGGAGAACCAGGCTAGCAATAGTTATAAAAGCAGTAATACAAAATTAGGGTTCCAAAAGTGCACCTCAGGCAGCAGCACAACTCTCACTAGTGTCAATGGGAAGTCTGCAGGAGATCAAAAGCAGTGTACAGAATAGTCATATGTAGTGTCTCTGTGACAAAAGATCACTCCTCATATCTGCATTTCAAACTGAAATAACACTCCACTTACTAAACTGTCCAAGCTAAATACAGCCATGGGTTTTCTTCTTTTGCTTTTGCTCAGTGTGGGTGGCATAGAAGGAAGAACACATGCCAACAAAACGTTTATCTTGGATTCCAACAGACCAGTTATATAGATTTCTTTTTGTAGAAAGTGACAGATTGTACATGGATAGGAAATAAAGGAACAGAACAGAGCCCTTTTGCAGTAAGAGATGTACTAGTAAGTACTCTGCAAACAATACCAAACATGGCAACCTAATAAAGACAAAACCACATGTGAAATATCACTTACCCTGTTCCATATGTTAAGGAACACTTCAGTAAGGAAACAAAATGTACATATAAAGCTATCCTATTAAATATGTTGGTGAAACACATATCCCTGTGTTGCCCTCTGACCCGTTATGTATGCTAGTAATTACCATATGCCATGTTTTGAAAATAGAGAACACATTATGTTTTGCCCAAAAATGTTATAACTTTCTGATGAGCCATAATGGCTAGTAAAGAAAATTCAACATACAAATGGAATATTTTGGCAAGAAATTTTAAGCTTCAGATACTCATTACTTCATGATCTTACATTTGAAATATTTATCAAGTGTTTATTCAGAAACTATTAAAAAATCACATGTGCTGGGATACATATGAGACATCAGTTGTCCCATCTTACAGTGATGCTGTGTTTATTAATATCCTTGACATTGCCTGCTGCCCAAAGGGGTAAAGACATTGTATATAGACATGTACAGTCCATCATTTGGTCTTCCAGGATGCCAGCAAACACGTGTATCTGTATAAGTGCAATTGTACTTGACTAACAATCAGAAACTGGCTACAACAGTTGCAAATTATTTTTTTTTGGTTAACTAATAAAAAAGAAAAAAAGAAAAAAAACAGAACTGACAAATCAAAAATGAAACACTTTTTTTTTTTTCCTGCTGAAATGAATGCCTTCTACATATCCCTTACTAGTTTGCCCAACCAGATGCCTGAGCAGGACATTGCTAAAATGTACATTTTTAAACTTTTTTTTTTTTTTTTTGTGTCTCATGATCAGATTTTGTCTTAGATTGTCTGTTAAGATTTGGTCATAATACATATTATCTGTAATTATTTAAAAGGTCCTTCTGGTACTACATCAGCTTTGGAAAAAAAAGCTCTCAATGTAGTGCAACACTTTAAAGCAATCCACAGACTTTGGATCCCATCCTGAAAAAAAGAACACTTAAACATCCCAATAGTTTTACTGGTATGAATAGTTCTGCATCTTCCATACTAATCTTTTGGGTATTTGACTAACTTTGCCCAATGAGTGAGTCTACAAGAGCACACACATTGGTAAAGTTGTTCACATGCTTAAGTGTGTGCAGGATGAAGGCCTAAGCTGGGACTTTTTCACAAACAGAGATACTCAAATGACTAAGAATTTGCAGGATTAGGCCCTAAGATAGTGAAGAGAAATGCTAATGTGCATATAAAAATAGGTGCTACAATAAAATATTTTTTAATATTTCATCAATAAGTTATTTTCACTAAGCAGTTATGGATCATATATCTCTGCACTCTTTAATGATTTGTCCACATCTACAGTGATCCTTTTAAAGATAATAATTATTTTTTTTTAAATTCAAAAGTCCAGAAAGCATACAAACACATTCTTAAAAAAAGGAAACCTTGTATTAAAGTTGGGGTGTGCTAATCTCTCCATAAAAGCCATTTAGACTCACCCATGGCTAAAAGGGGAAAATGTGCGCTGTACTCATCAACCAGGAAGAAAATAAAATTAAACGTCTGTACAAAAAAAAAAAAAAAAAAAACACAAAAAAACAAACAAACAAAAAGGTGACCATTAATTTGTACTTGTAACCTGAATAATACGACCTGACAAAACTTTCCTAACACCTTCTCCAAGCGCACATGGACACAAGCACGATGCCAGTACTGTGGCCAATTTACACCATAAGTGGCCAATTTACACTATAATTCTTCCAAACACAGTGAAAAAAAAAAAAAAAAAAAGGCGGCGGGGACCACGACACGACAAAACAAAACCAAAAAAAAAACCCAAAACAAAACAAAACAAAAAAAACCAGCAATCTGAAAATAAACGGCACACCTGTTCAGAATCATTCCCCAAAGCTGAAAAAATCCTGTGCCAAGGCACTTCACCCTACAATAAAATGAATTACAGAAGGAAAAAAAAGGGGGGTGGGAGGTGTCAGCATTTACGTTTCTTTGTTTTGCGTATGGTTGTTAAATACAAATACTCTAGAGAAGGAGCTGCTGTGGCTGGCGGAGGGACCGGGGGTCGGGGGGGCTGTTTCTCAGAACTGGCTGAATGTGGTCTGTTTTTCCAGCACTTCGAGGTAGTCCGGCTCTGCGTTTAGTTTTGCTTTTAGTTCCAGGTACTCGTTCCTGTTGGGCTCTACAAAGACAGTACTCGGGGGGCTATAGAGCACCGTCTCCCGGAGCCTGCCGTCCCCCGGCCCCGGGTGCAAGTACTGGTGTGCACGCCTAAGGTCATAGTTGGGGGAGTAGGTGTAGGCGGCGGGGAGCTTGGGGTAGTCGGGGAGGGTGGAGCCGGGTGTGCCCAGCGTGGAGGAGGAAGATTGTTTGTTGGGCTCCAAAATGCCCCTGTAAAAGCGATCGGCGTCTTGCACCGGGGAGAGCAGCTCCTCTCGCGGCTCGATGGTGCTGACGCTGTACGCGGGGCTGCGCACGGGCGCGTCCTCCCCGCCGGGAGCCGGCAGCGGCGGGGGCGGCGGGAGCGGCGGCGCGCCCCCCCCGGTTTGCAGGGGATGGCTGCTGTAGGTGACCTTGAGCTCGTGAAGGTCTTTGTAATCCTCACCCGCGTTTCCCTCCCGGGAGCGGTAGATGGGGTTTTTGCACATATGGCCCAAGGGATGTGGGATGTACTCGTAGACGTGGCCGGCGGGGGTCTTAACTTTGGGCAGCGCCGCACTCCCTCCGCCGCCGCCCCCCCCACCGCCGCCGCGGTGAGGCGGGGGCTGCTGGAGATGGGGGTGGTGGTGGTGGTGGCCGCTGTAGACACTATACTGCATGTTGAAGGAGCTCACGTCGGAGTTGTTGGCGCTGGCGTGGTCACCCTGGCCCTTCTTGCGCCGCTTCATCACCAGGACGAAGAGCCCAGCCGCCACGAAGACAGACATGATGAAGACCAGCAAAAGGCTGAGGATCAACACCGAAAGAGGCACCGAGGAGCTGCCTCCACCGGCGCCGCCTGCGGGCGCAGAACCGCCCGCTGCCGCCGTGCCGTTAAGGCGCACGGTGGAGGAGGAAGGAGTGGTCCTGGCCGGTAGCTGGCCCGAGGACGGCGTAGGCGTGGAGACGACGATGTCGGAGTAGTCGGGGCACAGCAGCTCCACCCGGACTGCCCGCATGTCGCTCTGGGCAAACTTCTTAGGGGACTCGCAGATAACCTGGTCCACCAGGACACCAGTGTTGAGCTGCTCCAGCCACAGCTTCATGCCCACCACGTCGCAGGTGCAGTCCCAGGGGTTCTCGTGCAGGTCGATCTGCAGCAGGGATTTCAGCTGGTCCAGCACCCCGCTCACTGGCAGGTAGGAGAAGTGGTTGCTCCGCAGGCTCAGCCTGTAGAGAGACAGACCAGAAAAAATGTTCCCTGGCAAAGACCTCAGCAGATTGTTGTTCAAAAACAAGAGCTGAAGGTTAGGGACGGATTCAAAAGTGCCCGCCTCTATCTCCCGGATGACGTTGTACTGCAGAAACAGGTACTGCAGGCTTTGGAGCCCATAGAAGAGCTCTGGGCTCAGCCGCTCAATTCGGTTCCCATTCAGGTACAGCCTTCGCAAATTAGTTAAATCCCCAAAAGCCCGGTCCTGAATGACCGAGATACGATTATTGCCCAGATGCAGCAAATCCAGCCCAGTGGCATCCACAAAATCTGCCCTGCGTACCAGCGCAATGTAGTTTTCTGTCAGATACATCTTCTTAGGATTATAGGGTTTGGGCTGCAGTTCAGAAATGCTCTCAATCTTCCTCTCCTGACAATTGACATTGAGGCCCAGGTCAGAAATCTGCAAGTTGCAAGTGCAGGCAGTGGGGCACTCCAAAGGCACCGGGGATTTGGTCTGGTAGGCAATGCTGGGGCCATAGTTGCTGTATCCCAGGTCTTTTGAGGGTAGGCGGGAGGTGGGGCGCACCCTCGTCTTGTTGGGTTGGCGAGTCCCTTTGGGAGGCTTTAAGGGGGATTTGTAAACAGCTGAAGAAGAAGTGGCCACAGAGTTAACTGAGGCTGGGGTAGTGTGGAAATACCCTGTGGTGCTCAATGGTGTCTGTGGTCTCATTTCATAATCTGAGATGAGTTTCCTGGGACAAAGCTCCTGCTTGGAGACTTCATCCAAATCTCGACCATGTAAGCGGAAAGGGGTCTCACAAACCACATCTCCTACCAGAGCAGAGTAGGAGATACTGTCCAGCCAATCCTTTAAAGCAATCAACTCACAAGAGCAATTCCAGGGGTTTTCCTCCAGTTGCAGCTCCACCACTTTATCCATGTGCTGCAAAAGGCCCACATAGGGCAACAGCTTCAGCCGGTTACCCCTCAAGTCCAGATGAGTTAAGGGCACAAAACGAAAAAGGTTGTTGGGCAAACTGGAAAGGAGGTTATCATTAAGAATCAGCACCTGCAGCAAATGCAGTTTGCTGAAGACATTAGGTTCAATGATGCTTATATAATTATAATCAACCTGTAGGTATTCCAAACTCTCTAGCCCAAGGAAAGTGTCATCCCGCAAAAGTTCCAGCTTGTTATTGTTCAGGTGCAGCCTCCTTAAACCCCTCAGACCATGAAATGCCCCAGTTTCAATGTCTTGTATGTCATTGCTCCCCAGATGCAAAATTGAAGCCCCTGTGTAATTGACAAACTGGTTTGCATACAGCCTGTTCAAAAGGTTCCCAGACAACAAGAGGTGGTAGACAGGGAACCTTGGTGGACTGATCTCAAAAAGGCTGATGATCCCTCTGTTTTCACAGCTCACTGTTAAGATGCTGTCCTTCTCCTCACAAGGACATGTATTATCACAGATTTCCCCATAATACTCGATGCTTTCTGCCCACGAAAGGACTAGTGATGTTAATGCAAACGCGATCGTCTGCAGCATCCAGATATGCATTTTTTTGTTGAGGTCCTGTTCCAAAGTTATTGTAGACCAGCAAGCATACATTTTATTTCCTGTAAGGATAAGGAGAAAAAAAAAAAAAAAAGTAGAATAATAGCATAGCTCCATAAAATCTGAATTGGACATAAACTTTATATATTTATATATCTATTTATCTATATATCTATCTATATGTATCTCTTCAGTGGGATAGAGAATAGATTGTTAATCAAATTTTTAAAATACAATCTCCTGTCACTTTTAATTCCCAGACTTTCAAGAACTGGATGACATGCATTGATTAAAGGGTTGACAGGCAACTCCTAGCCTGTGANTTAAGATGCTGTCCTTCTCCTCACAAGGACATGTATTATCACAGATTTCCCCATAATACTCGATGCTTTCTGCCCACGAAAGGACTAGTGATGTTAATGCAAACGCGATCGTCTGCAGCATCCAGATATGCATTTTTTTGTTGAGGTCCTGTTCCAAAGTTATTGTAGACCAGCAAGCATACATTTTATTTCCTGTAAGGATAAGGAGAAAAAAAAAAAAAAAAGTGAGGCCACAGTAAGAATTGTTCTGATTCTTTTATTGTGGGATGCATTTCAATGCTTCCTTAGAATTCTTTTTCATGACTAGACCCATAAATATACATAAAATGGCTGTCAGTTCAGTTTCACAGTTCTAATTTAAGAGAAAAGAAGCACCATTTTGCAAGGTTTCCCACCTCTCCTATTACCCATCTCCCCCTTTCCTTCAGAACCTCCCCAGTGAACAGCGCACCAAGGTCTTCCCCTTGTTCTACCTTGATTTTTAACCGGTGGTGGAAGTACCATGGTAGGAATCCAGAGAAAAATGCTTAGTGCTGAAAAAGGCAGCTCAATTCAACAGAGAGAATACTGACATATTCTCCACATTGCACATTTCTTAAAACTGTTTTATGGGGTTTTTTTCTTTTTTCTATCTATACATTTAAAAAGCACACACCCACACAGGCATGCACACACACACACACACACGCACACACACACACACACGCACACACACCTCCCCAGATGACTTCTGTGGAGGAATTCTTCAGTAATGAGATTAAATATGCTAACCTCCTACTTCAGTACACTTAACAGCTCTCTTCAGTGAGAGAAATTTTATATCTTTACACAAGTAAATATTTTTCATTTTGATGATTCCCCCTCCCCATGAATTACATGCAATGTAACGGAGCTGACTTACCAAGCAAAGGACCTCAGTTCTTACACAGACATACACACATACACACTCTGAAAAGGAATGTTTTAACCACTCACCCAAAAATTGTGAAAAATGTAAAATATGCGGACCATCTTCATCGTCTCAGCCATATCTGACATACCGCTTATTCCCAGCGTTCTGCAAAACTAGCCTGGTAGAAGTGGAGAGATCTAAATAGGTCTCATGGAAATATCTCATTGCCAACAATCCAAGTATCAGAGTTACTGATTATAAGCAGAATAGCTGTCAGTATTCTTGATCCTTTAGGGGAGAAGACACCCAGGCTGATTAAAAGCCAAGGGTGGTGGAAGGGAAATCCTACCATTGACCTATATCATTAGTTTAATACCCAAATTTCACCTAGCTGGAAACAAATCCCTTTTCCATTCCTTCTTGCAATCTTTCTGACTCCTTGTGGCTTTCTTCTACTTCTAGTAGTCTGAAAGCAATACGGATAGGGAAAATAAATGCATTGTGTGTGTCAGGAGGGGAAGACTAATAAATCATCCAAGCTTAAATGCTGGGATCTTGGAACAGGCTTGCATTTTCTATCGTCCACCTCAGAGGTCCAATCCTCATGACACAACTCTGGTTTGGAGGAATGCATCCTAAAAAAAATGGGAAGTCTCAGTACTGCAAGACATCTCCTGTGGCATCAGGTTCAAGGATGCAAATCTAGCACTTGCAGCAAAGGCAGTCATGCAGCAAGAAATCGGAAGTCTCGGTGAATCTCTATTTCTGACCAGACGTCAACTGGATCGGAATTACTCAAAGCAAAAGGCTTCACTGCATAGAGGCAGCAGAAATCTTACTCAGAGGCATGTATCTAGCATATTCTTTCTCAGCTCGATCAGATCCATTCATCCATTAACCAACAGTTCTTCAGAGGGAAAAAAAAAGAATAAAGCCATTGAAAACCTGCCTGGTCAGTGTTAAACTCCCAGGCATTTTACAACTTTAATTCTATTATGGTTAGCAAAGGAGGCAAATGCAATATTCCCTCCCTCCTCCTTTCTTGTCTTCTCTGTTAAAAAAAAAAAAAAAAAGGTAATGGGGGGGATGGGAGGTAAAGTTGTAGCTGGCTATATGCAAGATTGCAATCCCGCCCTGGAAACCCCTCTCTGATGACTGCGTGCTGCTGTTCGCCAGCTCCCTACAGAGGTTCAGATGGGGGGGAGGGAGAGAAGAAAGGGGGAGGAAAGGATGGGGGGGGGGGGGCGGGGGGGGGGGGGGGGGGGGAGAAAAAAAGGGGGGGGAAAGGGGGGGGGGGGGGGGTGACGGGCGACGGGGGAGGGGAGAAGAGGAAAGGGGCTGCATCGGGATTTTTCTTGTCTGAGTGTGTGTGGGGGATTTTTTTTCTTCCCCAAGAGTTCAACCCTTAGATTACCGCACTGCATATACGGCTCGAAGCAGCTTTCAGTACCGCCGACAGCAGCAGCCTCAAGCAACCCCAGCCGGACACTGTCATCCAACTGAGCAACACCCAGTTGGGAGAAATGGCTTTCGGGGATGGGGGTGACGGGACGAGAGAGGGATCGGGGGGTGGAAAGCAACAGCAAGGAAAAACTCGACGGCGAAGGGGCGGCGGGGGTGGAGAGGAAAGAAGGGAGGAAGAAACGAGAGAAAAAGCGCTCGTGAAGAGTCAACCCCGGTACTTACTTCGGCCGAAATCTCCAGGGCCCAAGCATGGTGGCAACCCATGAAGATGCTTTAGCCGCTGCGCGGGCGCTACGCGGAGCCGCCGAGGCGGCGGCGGCGGGAGGCGGCGGCGGAGGCGGCGAGTATCGCAGCGGCCGGGGAGGCTCGGTGCGGCACGCGCACAAACACCCCCTGCACGCAGGCGGCGCCGAGACACCCGCGCTCGCACAGGGGCGCACACGCGCACACACACACTCACAGACACGCGCGCGCGCGCGCGGGGGCGCGCGCGCGTGCCCAGGCGGCCGCGAGGGCGCGCGCCCCGCGCGGCGGGGGCAGCTCTGAGAGCGCCTCGTTCTCTCCGCCGCCGCTGAGCGCAGCGGGTGGAGGAAGGTGGGGGGAGCAGTGGGAGGGAAGCGAGGGCGGGGCGGCGGCAGGGAAGGAGGGGGGCTGAGTCGTGAGGCGGGGGGGGATGCTGGGAGAAGACAGTTGACGGAGGGTGGGGAGGAAGGCGGGATGGAGGGGGCGGCAAAGGAGGATCAGCGGTCCGGGGCGGCGGAGCGGCTGTCCCCGGCTGATGGCGCGGCGCCAGCCCCGCTCGGCGCCGTGCACCCCGCACGCACGGTCACACAGCACACACGCACAGGCGCCAACTCACACATGCCGATACGGCCGCCACACTCCCGCCTCCACCACACCCGCATCCAGGGCTGTACTCACACTTTCTCCGGCACAGGACAACTTTCCCCACGCTTCGCCGCCGCACCCGCTCCACTCCACCCACTCGCTCCGCGGTAGGGAGCGAAGCAGTAGTGGAGCGTCCTCCGTCCTCTCCCTGCAACGCTTGCTGGCCACTGTCGGGCAGTACGGAGCAGATCGGGCGGCAGAAGCCGGTAGTTCGGCAGCCGCCCAGTGCGGAAGCCTCCGCTGCATCCGCGGAGGCTGCGGGAACTGAGTGTTCCCTGTGAAAGGGAACGGCGTGTTTCACTACACTCATTCTCCGAAGCATGGGAGTCCGGTGTGTGTGTCGGAGTCGTTTTCGTTTATCTTTTCACCTGTGCCCGCCACAGCCAGAGGGCGCGGAGGAAGTCGAATCGTGCGTGCAACAGCTACAACTACTAAGCATCTCTGCGGACGTCTCCCCCGCTCCCCGTCTCCTCCCAACCCATACCCCGAGGCAGCGGGGGAGGCCGCGGGCTACCGACTAGAGCCCAGGCGCTCCGGGCGGCTGGAGCTGCGGGGCCGCCTGGCAGCGGGCTGCTGGCGTGGTTAGGCTCCATACGGTGCCTCCCGCCGCCGCCACCGCCGCCAGGTGGCAGCGCAGGGCGACGGATGGACCGCGCCGTACCGACCGGCGGAGGGCCTCACCACGGGCGCTCTGCTCCCAGCTGCGGGGAGCCCTGCATGGCAGGGGTAGAGCGGGGGACTAGCCTGACGGGGGACCAGGGTCAGTGACCGCGACAGGGACAGGAGGAGTAGGCGCCCCTGTGCTGATTGCGTTGTCTTTTTTTGCCGGTTGGGAGAACTACCGTTACTCCGTATGCATAAGGAACATGGAGGGTTATTTTCTTTGCACAGCTGGCTTGTAGCAGTGGTGATGTTTTTTACGTTCAGCTTTAGGTTTTTGTTTTCCGCGAAATTACGTATGTGGCTGATCTTCAAACAAACAAAAAAGGTAATTGCATACATTCAAAGATGTGTACATGATTGCTTTGTCTATTCATTGCCATTATGTGCTGTATACATTTTATTATGAAAATCAAATAGGCGTTAAGATTACAATACATCCCATGTGCACAACACAGAGGTTGGAATTCAGCTTTAACTCAAAGGTAATACTAGACATAGCTGTGCCTTCATGGGTTTTCTTGTACAAGTCTAAACACCAAAGAGGGAAGAATACTTTGCATATAGTATTTGAATTCATCACATTTGTATCTTCAGCAGACCTCTGTTAATTCATATCTTATAATCACAACATATTAAACCCAGGGATGAATATAAAGAATCACCTTTTTCTTAATGCTCAGCCTTTCCCAAAAGGTATATTCCTTTCTTTGCAAATGCAAAAGGATTGTGACTCAAATCCTTTTTCCCTAGGCCTGAAGGAAGATTGGTGTTTGGATGGAAGAAAACTTTCTTATATAAACCAGGTAATGTTCCTGACCTTGTAGAAGCTTTTGGAAAGCTGCTCAGTGGGACAAAGGACTTCTGTTATTAATGTCTGACATTCTTGTTTTCATACAAAACCAAATAATTCCATGGAAAGTTTTTAATGGCTTTAGGTTGTATCCCATGGTGCTACTTCTAGTCAGGAAAAGAATACCAAACCACAGTGAGCAGTTTGTTGGGTTCCCCACCCCTTTTTAAAGCATTTCTAAAATTCCTCATGAAATGTACTAGATACTATAATTAAAATAATTCACAGATAGTAAATAGTGATGTTTTACAGGAGTTAATTATGACCTCAATATTTTTTAAAAACTTTTTTGTATTGAAGTAATTATTCTGTATTTTGAATATATAGGATTTTTTTGAATGTAAAAGTTTTATTTTTTATTTTTAAGTTCTGTTACATTTACAGTATCTGCTGTGTTTCTATGCTTTTTTTCTTTCTGACACACAAAATTAGACACACATAAATACTTTTTTTTATTCATAAGAGAGAAAGATTTTTAAATAACCTAGGCAGCTAGGCTGAGATTAACTCTTTCAGCAAAATTGGTTGGGATAAATTGACATTTCATAAACCTGAAATTGTATTTAAAACTATTATGTAAAAGTTAGCACTGTACATACAGTTCAGTTTAATTATTCTGGTCCTGTGCAAATGAGATATTAAAAGTGTAATAAATAGAAAATCTGATGTAATAAAATCTTACTTTCAAGTTGTTAGACTGATAGATAATGTTAGTATCACACGTGAGGTTTAAACAGTTGTTACTATCATGCTGCAGTTCCATTTATTCTTACTCGGATTACCTTTTTTTTTTTTCCTTTTATTGGAAAATACCTAGAAGTTCTGTACAGCTTTGCAGAATATTTATTCCAATATGCATGACTAGATTGAGAGGGCACAGCTCTTATTCCTTACTGAAATCAGTAAGGAATTAGATGCCATTTGAATGGAATCTAAATAGTCTGAAAGCTGTCCTTACAGTGGAAAGTTATATCTGAATATTTGAACTAAAACTGTCATTATAAACCTGAGTACACAAATATAAAACAATAAATGCTGCTAAATTTCTGAGAGATAAAGAGGTCTTTATTACTAATATGCATTTCCTCTTGCTAATATATCTTTCACCTGCCCTTCATTAAAACAGATCTAAAAACCTTTACACTGAAAAACTCAGGAGAAAGTTGGAAGCAGCTCATATAATCCTCATATGGAATACAAGTAGAGGGATGTGAATGAGTATGGGACAAAAGAAAAGACAGATAAACAAAAGTATATTATGAGTGTATATATTATATCTACAACAAGTTGTAACTGTACAGGTCTACCCCCTTTCTATAGTACTTCAATCAATAAGAGTAGCAGGAACGGTTGATACTATGTGTGAAACCAGACATTATGGGAAAAACGGAAGCATGGAGGTACCAAAGTTCTAAGTGAAATATATTGAAATCGAAGAATACACACCATTTAGTAAAGGCAAAAAAGTGGCTAAATATTTTCATGTTAATGCACTAAAAACTCTTAAAGAGTAAAGACTGTTAAGCAATACTGAAATAGTGAAATAAAGAAGTTATATTGGAGGATAAAGATGAGATAGTGTCTGCTTGAATTAAAATTATTTAGCAAAAGGTAAGAAAAAAGCATCATGAAGATGCAATCTATTATGAATCTGCTGGTTCTGATTTGATCAGGATAATAATGCCTACAAATACAGGGGTAAAAAAAGTAAAAATGTATATTGTGTGATTGTGCAAATTTGTGTGATTTTTTTACAAGCAAATACCAGAAAAAAAACCACTATTGTATTGGGGATTATATGAATTTGGACCTGATAGATACCTATCTATCAGGTATAGATAGATACCTATGGTGGTTTTGAGCTTTTCCACTTCACGTGAAGCTGCAAGACAGAAAAATGTGGAGGATTTGTAACTGCAGGCCAGTGTTTCAAAAAGGTAAACAAAAATGAAAAAGTTCAGTGAGATAGTCTTGAGAGAGGAGCGCCAGAAGTAGAGTTCAACTAAAGCATGACATTATGTATAAAAAAGAAATGCAAAAACTATTTAATACTTACTGGGAAGAAGGGGAGAAACAAAACACACACAAAACAAAACAAACGCACACGGGATGAAAATTAATTAATTCCCAGAAGGTAAAATTATTAAGCAACTTACTAAGGGTAAGCACAAAACCTATAAAAAATGGAAAAGAGATACTGATTAGCAAGGAGAATTCTATATCAATAATTATAAGATGTAAAACCAAACTGAGAGTGGTCAGAAACCTTGTTAAACCAAAATCTGCACAGAAATCAGTAACAGTAAAAATTCTTACACCACATAAGTAAAATCAGAACTTAACAAGTCACATGGATGTTAAAGGAATAGGGTGGATATCAAGAATAAAATAGGTCTGGATTAAATACTAACTGGAAAAGTTGCCTCTGTTTCTGGTAAGACTGGAGATGTAAATTTTGATATATAATGAAAATAGGAATAGGGCAGGAGAAATCACATCATAGAATATCTGGTACCATGTGTCACAAGCATTTGATATGGAAAAAATATGTTCTAGAATGCTGAAAGGAGCAAGTCCAGAATTCAGTAAATCCAAAATTTCTAAGCATAGACAATGGAGACAATACATAACGTTGAGAGGGGAGTTATCTGAATGGATGGAAGTTATTAGATGGTCATTAAATCAAAATTGGTGACCAGTTTTAAATTGGCCCTTTGTAACACACTGAGCACTTATTTCAGGGTATAATGTAAATGGTTTTTGAACAGAGTTCATAGACCATACAAAACTAGAGGTTTTGCTGAGAACCAGATAATCAGACAAGAAGACTTGTATATGCAGATGTATGTATACATGTATAAATATTCACATATACATATATATATGTGTCTGTGTTTGTGTTGAGATACATATGTGAAGGCACGAATACTATTGTAAAGTATGTGCTTTTTCATGAGTTCCTGTTTTATTATGCATGGTTCCCGTCTTACATTCAAAGAAGACCTTAAAATGAAATTTAAAACTCAGAAAGAAACTAGGGTAATTAGGGCATGGAAAATGTGTCTACAAAAAGAGACATTTTTTTTAAAGGTGTACATAGCCAAATAGATATTAAAAGGGCATGTGATTCTTTACAAATGCATTCCTAGTTAAATAATAATAATTTTTAAAAACCCTGTGAGTATTTGAACTAAAGAGTGATGTTGGCATGCCATGAAATACCTATATGTTGATTACAGAGAATATAAATATGAATAAATTTAATGACTCTCTAAGAAGTGAGGTACTGGTCTTCTAATTAGATAATCAGGACAATAGTCCAAAGTTGTTTTAAGAAAGAACTTGAAAACTTACAGAAAAAAAAAAGTGTAAGTGAATGGGACAGCTCCTTTTAAGAAAGTGACATTTGTGCTGAGCTGGGAAGCAAAGGGCTTTTTGAAGAGGATGGAATATGTTTGTTCTTCATTTATACTGTATCTGTTCTCTGCCTCAGGGCTTACTGCAGGCTCTCAGGTTAGGAAGGATGTTTTTTCCACTTACTGTATAATTTAGATTCTGAGTTCTGTTAATTTCTTTCCTTCTTTTGTTCTCCTTTATAAAAAGTGGGACTTGTTTTAACTCCTAGAACATTCTGAAAAAAAATTCAACATACGTCCTCCTATTGCAGGGGCTTCAGTAGAACATTGATGGTGCCCTTGTTCCCCTTCTTTTTCCCTTTTCTTCTTTTTTTTTTTTTTTTTCCCAAGGAGCACTAGAGTTCTGTCTGGCCTTTGTTCTTCACTGTAAAATTAAAGGGTTTGAGTCAGTATTGGGAAGTGGGTAGTACCATCTAAAGTGTAAGTTTTGTAGATTTTTTTGAGTATTTGTTTTGTTTGTGTTGTGGTTTTGGTGGGGTTTTTTGTTTGTTTGTTTCTTTGGTGGGTTTTATTTGTTTTGGTTTGTTTTTTCTACATATCTAATATATGATACTCCAAAACTGTAAGGATGTAGCAATTTAGATAGTCCTCTCCAACTCTGTGTTCCTATGCATCCTATTGCTTCTTCTTATGAAAATCATACTCAACTTGCTTCCATTCTCCCTAAGATTTCAGCATATCATAGATTAAATGATGAAGAAAAAAAAAATCAATTTCTAAATTTCTAAAATTCTAAATATCTAAAATGTCATTATACATTAAATCTGACTTTTCATCTCTTTTATCTCCTTGCTATACTTAGGATTATCTAATAATTAAAATTATATTTCACTTAATATGTCTAGTATTAAGTAAATATATCCATAATAACTGAAATAAAATGGTTCTGATTTCATTTTGATCTGAATGGTTCATATGGGGTATCTTAGTTTTTCTGGTGGAAATTGTAGGATAGAAGTTAAACAGAGTCACCCATACTTGACATGTAGAGGTATCCCTAAGGTACAAATCTATCATGTTCTTATTTTTCTTTTTTCTTTTTTTTTCTGCTTTGATACTCTTACGTTAAGTAAATTGGAATTAACATGAGAAAC
The DNA here is from genome assembly GCA_013401355.1 of Ceyx cyanopectus. NCBI lineage: Eukaryota > Metazoa > Chordata > Aves > Coraciiformes > Alcedinidae > Ceyx > Ceyx cyanopectus. The sequence continues at coordinate 2,670 of VYZU01091395.1, read as the reverse complement.
TCCTAGAATTGTCCAGTGCAAAAACCTTCCATAAAAGGTTAGGAAGCATAGAGACTGACCTGTCTTGTTCACTTTGGGGGAGTTGATGCTCTCATGGGAGCATCCCATGAGAATTTCTATTGAAGTGCTCCTCACAAGCAAAACAAGCAGAGGAAGCCAGAAACTGAAAATCAGTATAGATTAGACTTTCAAGTGACTGTAGTAACAGCACTAATGTGATTCCCAATGTCTATGAAAAATATTTCTGTCTAGTTAAATGTTATTAGCAATAAAATACCCAGTTAGGAAAGTAGATCCTTGAAGCACATGAAGGTACTCAGCAAGAATTTTAGCAGTCTCAGTGGTTTCTGAATACTGGATCCAGACACTGCAAATGATAAGTAAGAGTGCATATATCTTTTTATAAATTTAGCTCTGTGTGACTATATGTAGATACAGGATCTTAGTTTTATGTTTTATAATNCCATTATTTAACCATTCTACCTAAAAGACAGTATAACCATATTATATTGCATTAAATGGAGGTGAGAAATGTTTTGTTTGGGTTTTTTGTTTTATGGGGGATTATTTTGTTTGCTTTGTTGTTTTGTTTTAAGTGGACTCATTCCAATAAAAGCGCAGAAGCCTTACAATGAAGTGAAGTTGCATGTTCTGGCTATTCAGTGTGATCTGGATTTCATACCACTGGTGAGTTCTCCAGGAGTTCTGACTGGGGAGTTTTCAGAACTTGATGCCACTAGTTGTCCCTATATACACCTATGTGCAGGAAAACGCTTAATGAAAATAGGAACTGAAGAAGAGGAAGATAAATTGGGTTGGAGGAGTAGAAAACATGATAGTAAACTTTGTGATTTTTAGAGGTCTGTTTGACAACCATCTTACAAATTACTAAAGAGGTCATATTACATTCGTGATTGTGAAGTTAGATTTCAAAGCTTTGGGTTTTTTTAATGCATCTTAATGTGGTCTTAGAGAAGTCTTTGATATATAGTTATATATATATAAAATGGAGGAAAATCTAAAACCTATATCATTTTTTTTGTTTGGTTGATTTATTATAATTTCAAAATTATCCATATTATTTGGTATAAAAATGGGGTTTCAGATAATAAACTGTTAATTATACATGTTTAAGAGTGATGAGGAAATGTGTATTGTCATAAGCTTCTGTACAACATCCTGATAAATGGGATGTTTCAATATTTTAAGGCCTTTGATGGATTGTACAGCCATCCATCCCTTACAATTAATGGTAAAATAATTCATTAGTAATTATTTTCATTCTTTCAATCAAGTTGTCAGTAGCCATTATGATGTGAAGAGTTTTAAAATAAATACTTTTCATTATGTTAAATAAAAGGAACAATGTAAAGAGATCTTAAGATTTATTCTTTCGGTTATAATAAGCAAGATACTTGAACATATATTTCAGAGGATTTAATCATTATTTCCTGTGACATTAAAAAGTAGTATGTAAGACACTGATAGCTGAACTATAGTGATATTGTCCAGAAAGTGGGAGTTCTTTATCATTGCCTTCTCTTTTTCAAAATACATACCTTTACTTAAGAAGCAAATGAACTAACAAACAAGCTTTCATCCTTCTCAGTACTATTCAAAAAATGACTACTGAAAAGCTGCTTTTCTGAACCTCTGCTCAGTAATATTGAAATTGTAATTCTGACCTTACTTGTTTTGAACTCGTAGAGAACAACAATTCTATTTTGGAGATGTCAGCACTGATAAAGATTTCACTGCTGTACATTTGTACCACACACAGTCTTAAGAATTTGGGACTAGGGACAGAGGTTTTATTTTAAAGGTATTTGCTANAAAAAACAGACTCTGAACCCTTTTGGTTGTTTTTAAGGATAATTATCTGGAGAAAATGACAATTTTTATTGAGGCATATCTTCTCTTGAAATCTGAGGCAGCTCAGTCCATACAGACAATAGTCAAATATTAAAGTTTATGATGAATTCTTAAACTCTTAGGAACTTTTCTGACTTCAGCTTGTCTTGCTCTGTAGTTGGTATGACTTCACATCCAGAGCCACTGCTCTGAAATGTCTGCTTCAGCTGACTAATAATCATTAATGACCAGTATGGGTTTGGCTCTTCTGCAGTGTATTGAAGTGTGGTAAATGTGTTGTAGAGCACTGTAGTGAAAAAGTAGCATACAATGAGTATTGAGTTTTAATCATGAAAATCTTCTGCTCCTTACAGTGAACCCCAAGCCATGTGCTATATTGAAACAGCTAATCTTGATGGGGAAACCAATCTTAAAATACGACAGGTAAATAAGTGAACATCACTTTGTTTTTAATTTAGTTATATTAGCTACAAAACAGTCTAGTTTTGCATGACAATAGATTACTTAAAAACCCCCACAAATGAACTAAAACCTCAAAATAAAGAAAACAAACAACAAATACACACACATAATACATATTAATTTGACATATTTATATACAGTCATTGACTTAATAACACAGAATAGGCTGATTTAATGAAACAGTTTTATCTTTCTTTAAGATAAATATGGAACTTTATTTACACAGTGATAATTAAAGAAAAATCCATTATTTAACCATTCTACCTAAAAGACAGTATAACCATATTATATTGCATTAAATGGAGGTGAGAAATGTTTTGTTTGGGTTTTTTGTTT
>VYZU01091394.1:0-65021 GCA_013401355.1 Ceyx cyanopectus | reverse complement strand
ATACTATATAATTATATAGTATAATTATATCATTTTATAGATATTATAATATATAACAGTGATGCTGAGGGCTCATCCCCTTGGCATTACAGAAGCACACGAAGTGTTAAAATCCTGGTGCTAATCTAGGATTAGCTCCCTAGTGCCTTGTGAGCCAAACGTGCATTGCAAGGTGAATTCCACACACGCTGTGCCCAGATCCAAGACAGACAAGAACTGAAGCTGCTCGTGTTTATTGCTGTAGGTTTTTAATGGATTTGCAGTTGGAATTTCCTGACGTTTTTATCAATTGAACCACCCCAGCTGCAAGTGAGTTCCTATTACATAACTCTGCTAATAGGAATTATTTTAATTATTCATTTTTTTTAATGCTGCTGAATGGAGTATTTGGTAGAGCTGACATCACTTCTGAGAACCCAGAGGGGCTAGCCTATAGCTCTATAAGATGCATCTTCCTTTACTTCCCATGTCTGGGGGCCTCTGGGAGCTGCCCTGGCTGCTGACCCCTTGGAACTGGCCTTTGATCCAGGGAGCTGGCAGCATGGCTGAGTGAGCCAGCTACATTGTGGTGGCTTGAAAGCAGTCCCCGTGTTTGCTGCTGGCCTGGCACAGCAGCCTGGCTCTTTGTTTTCTGATGCCTGGAGTTTCCTCACGAGCAAGTCTGAGGCAGGTTTAATGTCTAAGGCTGGAAATCAGCCTGTGCTGGGAAGTGCTTGACGCTTTGGTGGGTGGAGGATGAGGAAAACAGTGTCCTATAAAGTGCATTTTGGATGTAAAACTTTGGACACAAGAATTCCAGTCACATGCTTTCAGCATTTTCCTTAGAGCACCCTTCACTGAGGAGGTCTGTCTGTCATGTTTTAATTTCATCCACTGGTTGCTGGAGCTGTGTGCTGGTGGGGGGAGAAACTTTCTGTGTGGAATGAAAATCTCTTTGGTTTGTTTGAAGTTCTGAATGATTTCTGTCTGTTAGTCTTGGCTTAAATCATAGAACTTAGATTGGAAAGGGCTGTTAAGATCATTGGATGTTGGGCTCGGGTTTGCCGGGGCAGAAACTGATTCTTGAGGCCTGTATAAATTCACCAGTCTTTTTCCCCCTCCAACTTTTCAAAGTGATTTACATTACCAAATGCAATTTTGTATGGAAATGCATTCTTGAATCAGTTGAAGTCTGATAATACATTGTTTCAATTAAAATGCTGTTTTAGATGGTTATCTGTGAAATTTGGTATATTTTGTATTAATATAAATATATATATTAGATTATTATAAATATATAATATCTACAAATACAGAATATTATTGAAATACATCCAGAGTTGAGTATTTAAATGAAATTGTCAGTCACTTGCAAAGTCATACATGTTTAATACAGAACTTGCATTAAACCTACACACGGCGTAGGCCATGATGTGAGTTGACAGTTCTGGTTACAACAGGGCTTTTCAGTTTCAATTCTGCTCTTACCCTTTGGGAACTACTAAGTGGATGATAAAATTTTGTTACGTATTTGGTATTTCTGATACAGTTCTGGTATGATTTGGTACTTCTGCAAAGGAGATCTGTTCTGCTTATGTGAAATAGCAGCTACTGATTATCAGTTTTAAATAACCAAATGACAGCATGTCATACAGCAGATAGATCCCAGCATGGTAGCAGTTGGAAAGGACCTCTGGAGATCATCTCATCCAACCCCCCTGCTCCAGCAGTGTCACCCACAGCAGGGTGCCCAGGATCATATTGTCCCATGTGGGTTTGGAATCTCTCCAGAGAAGGAGACTCCACAGCCTCTCTGGGCAGCCTGGGCCAGGCTCTGCCACCCTCACAGGAGAGATGGTGATGCCATTTGGACCATGATTTGGTGACTTGAGAAGTGGTCTGGCTGGTAGAAGCCCTGTGTCATTGCAGTGACTACAACCCTTTCTTGACATAAATGAGCATCTCCCTGAGCACATTCTCTTCCCCAAGCCTGACCTCACTGTTCTGCTATGGCTGGATTACACAACTGGATGGAAGTCATGCCATAGAAGGTGGTATTGTTGTGGTGCTCTGTGGTGCCATCTAATGGAAGCAAGGCACTGTCATTCCTCCTTGGCAAAAATGACAGATGTCCACCTGTCACTTCCCAGGCTAATAATGTTGGCTGAATATGTGTTTAAAAGAACATGTGTATGAGCATCTGCCCAATCTCAGCATGACTACTGAGAAATTATTTACAAAATACATGTTTTTTTTCTTAATTTTCTTCAATTCTTTCCCTCATCCAGGCTCTTGATGGAAATGTATATGATCACCTTAAGGATTATTTAATGGCATTCAGCAGGACTGAACTAGAGACATGCCAAGCTGTACAAAACACATTCCAGTTTTTACTGGAGACTTCCAGCAGGGTAAGTTTTAACTGAATGATCCTTTGTAACTGAATACCTACAGCATGTATTAGTTCCAAGGCTTATGATTTGCTTCCAAAATAATGACAAAACTGAAGGATTATTATTTTTGGTTACTCCTGAGTGTTATTAAGTGAAAAGAAACTAGACAGTTTTCTTAGGGAGAATTTTTCCTGTTGCCACCCAGCTTGCATTCTCATGAGTGTATTGGCACAGTACAGGATCTTTAGAGAATGGCCATCAAGAGATGCTCAGTTACACTCAGGCAGTGTGTTTGGAAAGAAAAATTGCAGCTGAGAGTCCTGCACTGTGTAATCTGGAACTGCATTAGTCACCCATCACAGCACAGCCCTGTGAAACTGTTTAGATCATTTCTTAATAATTGACTGTCAAGTTAAAAACCACAATATTGCCCTGTTTTCTCCCTTGATTTAAGAATGGCAAATAAAGAAAACAGATGAGTCTTGTCATAGATGCAGTTTGTTTGCTGTGTTGAGCATCCAGAATCAGAAATACACAATTGCTTCCAGGATAATTTTGATAATTAAATCATTCATCTGCTGTGCTAAAAGAAGAAAATAAATTTTAAAACCTGCCATTGAGCTCAAATGAGCTGCTTTGCTGCAGTCATAATATTCCTTTATACAGTTACCTGAACCAGCTGCACAGAAACAGAGCTCATTTGTGCAGGGTCTTATGCAGAAAAAAAACTGTTTAACACGTTCTTTATTCACCTGTGAGCGTGCAAACTCACACCTCATTAGAGAGAAAGTGAGTGGATTAAAACTTGGCTTCACGGTAGGTTGCCTTTGAATTTCCTTGGCAGCAACTGTAAAGATAACAACAACACCATTTTATCTTCTGTTGGAAAAGGACTTTCAGTCATTTATCTCCTTGCATATCATCCAGGTTATCTTCAGATACCTCTCCCTAAAATGCTGGGTTTGAATCATTTAACTAAATATGGTTCTACATAATGTCTGCATATGCACCATAAATCTCTCCACCTTGTATTAAATCTTTTATGTTCAGAAGACTGGGGGAGTGCTGGGACTTGGGGTGAGCTAAACTGTCATTTCCAAACAGCTGCCTCCTGTAGGAAGAACTTCAGTGTGTGTTTGTGGGTGCTGAGTTTGTGATGGCTTGTGTCAGCAAGCCCCAGTGTGGCCTGCAGCCTGCAGGTCTGGCTTCTTTTACACACTAAAAAACGTCATGCTTGAAGAAAATAGTTCTGGTTCTGCTTTACTGACTACAATGCCTGCAGAAGAACAAAAATGTAAATACAGCTGTCAGGTCTGAACAGGATTTTTACAACTAGTTTCTTGCTCATCAGCACTGATTTTCTTCTTGCAGTTCAAGAATGCAGAGGGGAAAAAATTTATGTTACAGAGCTACTGAAAATGGGTGTTTCCCTCTGAAACACCAAACACATCAGTGACTTATTCCATGGACATAGGCTTTGCTCATCCTTGCTTTTGAACTTTCAGCAGTTTCTGTGGGTCCAGGAATCAATCAGCTCAAAAAAAAAGAAGTGAAACTGGAGTAGAAAGTCTGTGTATGTGCATTTCCAAAGCAGCTCAAGTGTCAAACATCTAACAAATTTGTTAGTGATGTAGTAATTTGACATCAAAACCAGAACACCATCAAAGCAAAAATGATAAATATTTATTGGGTTTTTTTTAATACTTCACCTGTTCACTGTTAGTTCTAAGTACAAGCTTGCCAAGCTAAGTTTAGAAAAGACACTTGGTATTCTTGGTGGTAGAAATGCTTTCCTTTTTCCATCTGAACTGAATTTCTCTTCACAGGTTGGTATTTTATAGTTGCTTTAAAACAAGGCAACTTGCTTCCAGAAGCACCCACCTCCCTCTTGAGTCTCAGAGCACCTGAGGTGGCTGCTTTTGAATAGCAGAGCTGTGTTGGAAGCTGCTTAGGAGATGGTCAGTCACCAAATTCTAGTGAAGATGGAGGGAAACAACTAAACCTCAAGTTTACTGAATAAAATGAAGGGTTTTTCCCCAGTTTATTGTATCATTTGTTGCAGCTTAGGATGTTTTATTGCTGCTAGGTTGGGGTTACCTGTGTCATTTCTCTCTGTGTCCAGGAAATATTACCCTCTGAAAATGTAATTTAACTTCCTTTTCACTTGAACAATTTTATTCAAGACCTGTAATTCTTACACTTCTCTTCTGGAAAAAAAAAAATCTGATTTTTTTTGGAACATTTTCTGAAATTCCATTTGCTGTTTTCAATAACATTTCTGTGATATTTCTGGTAAGAAGCTTCCCCAACCTAGGGCAAATAATTTCACTAATGCATGTCTCTTGACTATACCTTCATCCTGCATATGGTATATGTTTAAAATTTGGCTTTAAGTCTATTTTAACAGGTCAATTGACTTGTGGTTCATAAAGAAATTGTGAGGGAATGTTGACGTCGCCTCTGAATAAGAGGAAATCTATTTGGGAAAGTTGCTGCTTAATCCTGAGAATACTGTGCTGCTTAGAAACCTTTTTGTTTTCTTTCTAAGAATTGTAAAATTAATTGTACAAAACACATGAGGGTTTGGGTTGGCAGCTGCCTGAACATGGGCCAGCAGTGTGTGCCCAGGTGGCCTAGAAGGCCACCAGCATCCTGGCTTGGATCAGCACCAGTGTGGCCAGCGGGGAACTGTCCCTTTGGACTCCAGAGAAGGGCAACAGAGCTGGGGAAGGGTCTAGAGCACAAGTGTTGTGAGGAGCAACTTGGTGTAGTGGGAGGTTTCCCTGCCCGTGCAGGGGCTGTGGATGGAACTGGATGAGCTTTATAGTCCCTTCCAACCCAAACCACTCTGTGATTCCATGATTCTGTTACTGTAGCTGTGGAACAGAAATGCTTTTGCTGGCCTGGTCAGTTCTGAGCACCAGCTGAAGCTGTCAGTGATTCCTCCTGTATTTTCTCAATTTGTGTTGATGGAAATTCCCACTAAGGCTTCTCTGTATGTTTTCTATGCATTTGAATGTATTTACATTGAACTGCTCCAATTGGTGCAGTAATTATGTGCTTTAGTGTTTTAAATGAGTGCGTTATTGGCCCTGGAGAACTATTTACTTTATTTAACTGAAGATTAATTTTTTACAGTTGAGTATTTCAGTAACACAAGCATCAACATTTTGATGCATTACAGAACACGTTGTATTTACCATTGTACAGACGGTGTAATCAGAATTCTCACTCCTATGCAATGCTGCTGCTATTTCTGGATAAATACCATCTTTATTATACACTTATGTACATTTAAACCCTATGTTTGGTAATAGATTTTTATAATTTCATGGTGCTATTTACGCATTTTCAGCAATTGAAGCTGTGAATACTCCCTGGAGTTGTTCAACCAGTGATACTATTTTTTTTCACGTTTGCAATCACTGAGTTTTTCTTCACAAATATGTAGAAATTGTGGCATAAGAGATTTGTTTAGTGATACGTGCCATGCTCTCTCAAATGTATCATTAAACGAATTTAGTAGCTGAAGTAGTTTTGGTTTAGCAAAATGCAAGCTTGAGAGTTTTCACTAAAGCAATTAAATAAAAAGAGATTAATTTTTGCAACTGATTTTGTATTCATTACACCAAACAGTCTTTTTCAACTCCTGCAACTAATAATTTGTGTTAAAATAAGACATTTCAGCTTAAAACAGAGCTCTGCACAAGAAATGATCCACAAGAGGAGAGAAAAATATTTATGTTGATGACATCATATACTCTGTACTGGATAGTCTTTGGTCCCCAGTGTGCGTCCTGCCAGTCACCTCCGAGGAGCTGTGGGTAGCACTGCCCAGAGTCAGGTCCTCCCTTTCTTTCTGTTGCACTCAAGGCTGTGCTGCAGGTTTGGTGTCTGAGACGTGGCACTAATTTCAGCACAGAGCGTGTTGTCTGAGTTCAGCAAATCCCAAAGCTAAGCAGAGTTTGTTGTCTCCCCAGGTGGTGCGGGACTACAACCTGCAGCTGTTCCTCCAGGAGAACTCCGTGTTCCACAAACCACAGCCTTTCCAGTTCCAACCCAGTGACAGCGACACAGTAAGAACCCTGCTGAATCCCTCCACTTACTTGCTCTGCTCTATTTTTAAGGACATTGTTATAAATGGGGCAGAGAAGCACTCTCACTGTTTAACCTCATGCTCTATTTTTGGGAAAGTGGCCTGGTTCCGCCAGCTCTGCTTGCAGTAGCTTGGTAATTACAACAAAAAGCCTCAGACAGTCTCAATAGAATCCAGGGAAGAGCAGAATCTTTTTTTTTTTTCTTTTTTTTCTTTTTTTTTTTTTTCCAGGTTGTACTGCTTTCAGTGTATCTGACTAGAATTTGTTAGCTTTTGACCATGCTGCTGAGCTTCTCATACTGCTCACGAATACTGGGTTACAACATGTGTGATGTTATGCCAAATGCATTGTCCATGCACCTCTCAATTACTCAAAAATAACTGTAGGTACATATAAGTAGGTACTGATTTAGGAGGAATGCTGTTAAAACACTTCATTCCAAAGTCATCTTGCAAAAGAATTCCTTTGGTGTCTGTGTTGCTTTCAGGGCAATCATCAATGACTTGAAAATTGTGTGAATTGTGGTGTGTAAATACATTTCCTAACAGCACTTTAATAAACATGGATGGTTGATACCCCAGTGATATTACTAACATCATTTTAAGCAATAACGGTTCAAACTAAGTCCAGATCTTTAAAACAGTTAACTTTGTGCAGCTTTTTATTGCTCGAGTTCATTAGTGTGCTGACTTGAATAGAAAAAGCCTTGATCTCCAGTTCAGGTGATTACATTCCAGAACCCCGTTAGCAGATATGTAAGAGGGATTTTTTCCAGGCACACTAACATCTGTAACACACTTTCCTGTGTCTCTGCACTTTAACAAACTGTGATTTTTGATTTTTCTTCCAGCTCCTTTCTATAGAGTCAGTTATTGCCATAAAGTTCTAGGTTGTTGTTAATACAGCAAGCAGAATCTAACTGTCTTTGCCTGCCTCTCTAACATTTGCTGCTGTCTTTTCATCCCTGGCACTCTCCGCATCCAGAGTTTTCATGCAGTTCAGCTGGTGGATATTGAGCCCTCACCGGTCAGTGCTCTGAGAATGACTATAGCAGAGGTACATGGCAGTGTTTACAATCAGCCTTTGGTGTCTGTGTCCTTATCCCTTATGCATGTGGCTGAGTTTACACGTAGAGGTGGCAAAAGAATGCATAATATATGTAAAATTAAAAAAAAATCAAACCAAGCATTTTCCACAATGAGACTGAAGTGATTTCACTGTGTTATTTGTGGGGATCAGTCTCACACTTCTCTTCTGCACTTGCACAGCATTTGTAATTGATATTGTAATCTTTTGGGGGCATGAATTAAAATTTCACAGCTCAAGATAGTGATGTGTATAATTGGTTACTTCTCTAATATGAATGGAGAAGCTTCTATAACAACTGGAGGCTATTAGTATGCACTGATGAAATGCAGTCCTATTACTAATTTAATTTTGTTCTTCCAGAGGGCTGTCCCCATCTACAATAGAGCTGTAATTCACTCTTATTAAACTCTTCAACATTAAAAATGACATGATTCCTTGACATGGTGCTTGTGTGGTCTGACAGTTTACACATGCACTGCTTGTACAGCTTAACTTCAGGAGCTCTTGAGAAGGTTAAATGGGTTGTTTGTTGAATCATTTTGGTAGGAAAAATCCTGTCAGATCATCAAGTCCAACCACTCACCCAGCACTGCCAGGGCACCTATAACCCACGTCCCTCAGCACCACAGCTCCATGGCTTGGAAACCCCTCCAGGGATGGGGACTCCACCACTGCCCTGGGCAGCCTGGGACAGGCCTGGACAACCCTTGTGGGGAAAACATTTTCCTAATATCCAACCCAAACCTCTCCTGGCACAACTTGAGGCTGTTTCTTCTTCTACTGTTGCTTATTTCTTGGGAGAAGAGACCAACTCCCCACCTCAGGCTTCAGCTCTCTTTCAGGGAGTGTTGCAGGGGGTTGTTGTGACCCAAGGGCAGGACCCGGCCCTAGGCCTTTGTGAACCTCATCCTATTGGACTCAGCCCAAAAATTCAGCATGTCCAGATCCCTCTGTAGAGCCTTTCTAATCTCAAGCAGATGAACACTCACAACCATCTTGGTGTCATTCACAAACTCACTGAGGGTTCCTCAATCCCCTCATCCAGATCATTAAGGCATTAAAGAGAACAGGGCCCAGTACTGATCCCTGGGAAACACCCCCGGTGCCCAGCCTGAAGTTGGCTCAGTACCCCAGATACAGTGACTTCTTTACTTGGCTCACCCACTTGGGCTGTAGAATTTCTGCATTTCTTCATTGCTCTGCATTGTTTTGAGCTTCTAGCTCCTTGTGCTGTAACCACTTCTCACAAAAATAAACCAATTACAGAGGCTTCTTTATGATCCGTGCAGTTATGCTCAGCTAACAGGATCCTATCTGAGAAATTGCAGGTTACATTTTTTTTATCAACAAGTATAAAATATTTGATTTTGTCAGAACTGGTATGTTTTCTAATTAATCAAACAACGTGTAATTGGAGAACAATTATCTAGCATTCTTTTGCCACTTACTCTGTCTGTAGATGATCAGCAGAGATTATCAGTTGGCTTTCAGTTTTTATGGGCTATGCATGATCGTTTAATGAGTCGTTTCACATTAACCTTTTCCAAGAACAAATTATGGCCTCTCTTCAAACTAAATACCTGATCCTGGTGTCAATGTTTGGAGCATTTAAACATTTCTGGTAAGAAATTTTGAGTGTTGTAGTCGAGAAGAATGTTATAAACAGCAGGGATATGGAGCTCACCTACATGGAAAACTGGGAATGCTTTGGGAAATCCTAATTTTACCATCTCCAAATTTTATGAGGGGAGAGTTGTGCTAAAGAATATTGCAAAATGGATTGACACGCAGGCCTTGAGTCAGGTACAGAACCCACAGCTCAATTTGTTTTCAAAATACTCTGAATGTGCCCAGTCAGAGCCTCCAAAAGAGAGACTAATTCCTAAAAAAGGTAGGAATGAGAAAGGGTTTTTTGTTTCCCTAACATCACACTAACGCTGTCTTTTCTACACAGAGAGAAACCCACTACAAAATATTTTATTTCAGCTATTTTCTATTATCTAAAATACTGTCTGAGCTTAACTTCAGACATATGTTTCTGTTGCTAAATTACTTTGTTTCAGTGTCTTGGTTACTTGTGACTGCCATAAGTTTATATTTTTTTAAAAGAAAGTTTTAAATTTTTAAAAATTCCATAATTAAATGGTTTGTTTGAAAAGTATTCAGTAATAAATAAATGATAAATTCCCAACAGGGCTTAATCCTTTCAGTAAATGATTTCACAAAACAGTTTGGGCCTCTACGAACAACAACAACAAAGAAAAAAAAATATTTTTAAATACCTTCAGCTTGACAAGAAGAACCACTCAGCACATGCTGACCTTACACAGAGGCTGCTGCTATATTCAGGGTAGTGACAGTTTAATCATCAAGCATCCTTCCACGAGGCAAGTGATATTTATTAAGTGCACAGAAATCAGTTGCGTTGCAAAAATTGCTGTCCCCGTGCTCCACAGATAAGTCCTAGCCCTAAGAACAGGGCAAAATATGAAGGAAATTAGCCAGCTTTTCTCTCTTTCCTGTTTGGAAAAGAGTCTTTTTTCCTAGAACCGTGTGTTATCACGTGAGAAAATGAGACAGATGAAAAAACCCTGACCACAGAGCAGTGGGATAATGGCAACAAAAAGCTGACACTGAACTTTTCAGGTCTTTTTCCTGCTTTTTATCTGCTTGTTGCTCATGACTGGAGTTTCCCTGTACATTACTGATGCTGTCAGTTTCTTTGACACAAAAAACCTGTATTTTTCTCAGACCAAAAACATCTTGGTGAGGTGGGTGGAAAGTTTTGCAGCTTCACCCCTCGTTACTTGGATTTATATGTTTTGTGGATAGATTGTGGGAATAGGATGAATTTCACTTCACTGTCCTATACAGAAGAATATATTGAATTTCTGAGCAGCTTATATTGTGCTATATTATATAGTTTATCTAATCTTTATTTACAGATTAGGGCATCATTCTTGTTTAAGTGCTCAGGGGTTTGAAAGCAAGTAGAAATCACTGTATGAGTGGGAATCAGGACTTAGCTGAGGGCTCTGCTTCATCAGACTTTCAGCAGGTTTCTGTGCATGCATGCAGAGGTTTGCATTTATTATTTAGTAAAATATTTATTAAATAATAATTGAGTAAATAATTAGTAAATTATAATAATTTAGTGATTAATAATTAATAATGTAGTATATATTAATTTAGTAAATTATTATTTACATTGCAGCATTTACTATAGAATTTATTGAAATAGTGGGAATTTATTCACAGAATGTTAGGGGCTGGAAGGGACCTAGAAGATCATTTAGTCCAACCCCCCTGCCTGAGCAGGATCACCTAGACCAAGTCACCCAGGAACAGATCCAGGCGGGTCTTGAGTGTCTCCAGAGATGGAGACTCCACAACCCCCCTGGGCAGCCTGTTCCAGAGCTCTGGCACCCTCACTGGGAAAAAGTTCTTTCTTGTGTTGACCCTAAACCTCTTGTGCTCCAACTTGCACCCATTGCCTCTCGTCCTGTCATTGGATGACATTGAGAAAAGTCTGGCTCCATCCTCTCTACACTCACCCTTAACATATTTATAAACATTAATGAGGTCTCCCCTCAGTCTCCTCTTCTCCAGGCTAAAGAGCCCCAACTCTCTCAGCCTCTCCTCATAAGGGAGATGCTCCACTCCCCTAATCATCTTGGTGGCCCTGCGTTGGACTCTCTCCAGCAAATCTCTATCTTTTCTGAACTGGGGTGCCCAAAACTGGACACAGTACTCGAGGTGGGGTCTCACCAGTGCAGAGTAGAGGGGGAGGAGAACCTCCCTTGACCTACTGGCCACACTTCTCCTAATGCATCCCAGAATCCATTGGCCTTCTTGGCCACGAGGGCACATTGTTGGCTCATGGTCATCCCCCTGTCCACCAGGACCCCCAGGTCTCTTTCTCCAGAGCTGCTCTGCAATAGATCAGCCCCCAGCCTGTACTGATACATGGGGTTGCATTCCGTATTAAATGTTCAAACATTTTTAAATATGTTTTCTAAATAACAAACTATTTTTAAAATCATTTAATAGAAAATATTTTATGCTTGACATAAATATTCAAATAAAAAGTTTCAGGAGATGCAGAGTTCTAGTAAAAAATAATCCCTCACCTGAGTAAGCCAAGCTAACAAGTAAAGAGGATGCACAAATTTCTGTGTATTAAGCCAGTGCCTTTAGACACCAGAACAGAATAAGGCAGCTGTTGTTAAATATAACTTTTTTTTAAGATAAATATAATTTTTTTAAGGCTATGGTTTATTTTTATCCATGTATAAAGTATTAGGAATTATTCCTTTGGGAGGAATATGGGCATTTGGGTGAAGAAATATTCAGTAGCTGCAAGTGGGAGCCTGACAAAGCTGGATATTCCCTGGGTAGTTTGACCTGCCTTGTGTGTAGCCAACACAACTAAAACTGATTTTACTTAATTTCTCCTACCCTAGTCATGATTAAAATAAAGTCTGAGATATAAAACTCATATTTGATGTGGATATTGAAAGGGTAGTGGAAGAAAAGGGAAAGTCCATACCCTGGAGTTAACTGTTCCTCTTACCTTGGCTTGAATTTTAACATTGTTTCTGATTTACTTTAAGGTTAATGAGCTGGGATTGGCTCACTACCTAATTGGTTTTGTTTTAGAGAGCACACTGTTAGCATTCTGGGGTTTTTACAGTCAGGAAATGCTGTTTAAGCAAAGCACTGAACAATTTCTGATGGTGAGACTAGAGAGCAGAGTAATATTTGAGTATATACAGAGTAACACTTGATAGAAACAGCCTCTTAAGACACAGGTCTTTGTTCAGATTGCATTGAAAATACCTATTAAATTGATTTCTCTATGTCAAAGTTACTCTAAAGGTCCTTTCTCCTTTGGTTACTTAATGAAAGGAATTTTTTTATATTTCTAATTAGAATAGATTTTTGGAGAAGTTGCAGCTGCTGTGGTAGCTGAAGCAAATGAGAATTAATGATGAAGGTGAGAATGGAAGTACACAAACAAGAAGACACTGCACTCTAATTTCAAAACTAATTTTAGTCAGAAGCTTTAAAAACTTTTAAAAATAAATAAGATTAAAATTTAAAATACATATTTGTGGCTTTTAATCTCTGCTATATGATAAAAGTGCTTGATGCAAACACACCAGGCACTAGGACCAACAAAGCCATATTAATCACCATCATCTATCAAAAAAACCAGTGCTCTTAAGATTCTAGTCTTTCAAAACAAAAAACACAAAACCAATCCAAAAACCAGAGCTTCAACCTTATTGATGTTTCCTGCCTGATAGGATGGTCCTTTATCCTTCTGCAACCCCCAGAACTCACCACTGTTAGATGGGAACTTGTGGTTGAAAAAGCAGAATGTGGTTATTAGATAAAGCAGCAATAGTAGGTTGGTTTGGGTTTAGCTTTATCATAGCATATGTGCAGGGGTTTATTAATAGAGGATATGGGTCATTTTTTAGTCTTCTGAGAGGAAAAAAAATGCCTGGATGCAAAAAATCTTTATTTTTAAAGATGGGGATGTACTGTTTGTAGTGTGAAATGCAGGGCAGTTGTAGCTGAACTACAATTAAATTAGTTCTAAGAGATGAAAATGAGCACCACACTTGATTCTTCTCATGACTGCTGTGTTTAGCCATGAGTGGTGTGAAAAATGTCATGCATCCCCCTCCCCAGCAGTGTTGATCATAAGGTTTAGCACCACTGGCACAGTAACCTCTCATTTTCACCTCTTCCAAAGAAATGATTCTGGTTCTCAGCTGTGCTTTGGGTGGGGGATTTGCATGCAGTAAATATTTGCTACTTTTCTCCTTTGTCAGAGAACTTTTTTTAGTCTTCAGCTACAAAAATAAGGAGTTTTTAGGTTCAAGGACCAACTTCTGAGAGGCAACACTAAGAGAATGGAAGCTGTGTGTTTGTCCCTGTCAGGAGGGAACTGCTGCACCTGCAACAACATTTCAGACCAAAGTGGAGAAGTGCCTGGTGTCTGCAGCCCAAAGGCAGCTGTTAAATTAAGAAGCAGCACTGCTGGCCTCTAAGCTCTTTAGCTGGTTGGAGACATCTAGTACTTTTCTGGGGGTTTAATGATTGAATTTTTAGCACTAAACACTGCTTTCACTGTAATCCTAACCCCGAGAGAACAGCAGAATGGCCAGCTATGTTTAGCTCAGGTTTTTTTGCTCTTCCTTCATTCCTTGGCCATGCTAAGTGGTTTTGGTTTCTCTTTTTTTTTTTGGAAGAGGTTAAATGGAGTCATTGGACATTTTGCCACTACCAAGTTCCAGTCCTTCAAAACACTTAGGCAAGTGCTTAATTTAGTAAATCAGGTCAGGACCAGACACTTTTTCCCTACCTTCTTCCCTAAAATGTTGGTTTTTATGTCTCTAGTAGATCAAGCTCTAGTTTAGCTCATTTCTTCATACCTATTGCAATGGCAGTTGCTTTTTCTTTTCTTACTTGCTGTACCCCTCTAGCCTGTCTTCACCTGAGGATTGAGACTTCTCATGTCATCCTTGCAGTCCTCCTGAAGCAGGTATTATACTCTTCCAAGCCACTCCACTTACTACAGCTCCTCTGCTTGTCCATTCCTTCACAGCTTCTTAAGTTCCAGCAGCTTGGTCTTTTACAGGTCAGGTGAAGACCCTCCAGGCCATACCAGCTCCAGGAAGCATTCAGGGTCCTTCCTGATCAGTTTTAAATATTTCTTCTTGATCAAGTGTTGGCTCTGTGTTTCAATTGCTCTCTCTGGTCTTGTCCAGTTTAGGAGTCCCTGGTTTCAGCTTCTCCCCTGAGAGAATCAATTTTGCCTCTAGATCTTGTCTCCTGCTTTTGCCTATATTTTTGGTATCCACACAGCTCTAGGATTTTTATTACCCCAGTTTTATGTTATTTTTAGACCTTTAAGCAAGGGTGGTGTCTGCTTGGATGCAATAGTGCTTTAGGAATAACTAATGTAACCAATCCAATAGCAATTCATTCCTCTTTTAGTATGCCCTTAGGATTAGCCACAATGTTTGCACTCATTTTTCTGGTCAAGTGCTTTTGATAAATAGATTAAAAAACTGACAGTGCACTTGGGATAATGCAGAAGGTTATCAACTGACTGAAGTCTGTGTTCTTGCTTAATGAAAATGAGATGTTGAGCAAGACCAATGGGAACACTGAGAATTCCTGATATTTTGTAGGGGAGAGACAATGTCAAGCAACTCCACTCGAATTTGCTGCTCTTAAGACTCAGGTGGAAGCTGTGGAAGCTGTACAAAACTGCTTACTCCAATAATCTGGGAAAAAAAAATGAGGTCAAATGTTATCTTAAGGATTAGATGTACCTAAATAAATCCATGTATATGTCCTCTTTACATTTTGCAATAATCTAGTGGAGTAGCTTAATGTAGGTAATTAAAGAGATCAAACAGCAAGGAAGAAACATGATCCTGTAAAGCCACATCAATAAAAGCAGAAAAATGCCAACTTAATATTGAAATGGAGGTGATGGGTGAAGAGAGCTGCCCCTGTCAGTTCTTTGCATGGTACTATTAAGATAATCAGTATTCTTTGCTTTGTGTTCTTACCAGTTCATGCCAGAGCTTACTCTATGCTTAGAACTTCTCTCTTGTCTTCTGGGCTTCTCTGTATCTTGTCTGACAATTCTTTTTCATTTGAAAATAACATTAACACAAGCTTTGTGGCTCTGTCCCACTAGCAGGTGAACTTTATGGAAATGCTTGTTTCTGTCTTTGAGCTGAAATATCTGGACATCTTCTACTGGATTTAAAAAGCCTCTTTGGTTGTTTGGTTGGTTTTTTTTGTTGGGTTTTTGGGGTTACTGTGAGCACCACAGACATGCTTTAACTGAAGCATTGGATATATTTCAGAGCCCCATGGTGTGTGTGTGTGTAAGGGTTGTCTTCCTTTCCCTCACTTGCCTCTACTGTTGGAAATAATCTTTTGCAACCCCTTCAATCCACTGCCCCCAGCTCTCTTGTAATAAGTGGATGAATGAGAATAAAGGCCAGATTCCATTTTGATGAAAAGGAGCTTAGCTGAGCAAAATAACAAGCTGAACCAATTTTTAACTCATTTTCAATTAAATCCTAAGATAGGATGTTAGCATAAGTTAGTATTATTGCCTAGCCCTTGAGGGCGGTGTAATCCATAGGCATAAAAATATTACTTTCAATATCACTTTAGTTTGCTTCCCCAGTCTTGCTTTTACTCCAGTCTGTACTATATGCTGGTATGAAAATTCTTTTCCATCCTTGACACAAATCATCCCACTTTGCCTGCTAAAATACCTGATAAAACCAACTCTTCTTCTGCATCAGCTGAAGGCTTCTCACCCAGGCTGACAATACCCTGAACATCTCATCTGGTCCAGAGGCATTTGCCTGGGATCATGCTGAGATTACTTTTGAGTATCTGCCAGGGTGGAAGCTCCTCCACCTTCCTGAGCAACCTGTGCTGGTACTTGGTCACTTGCTCAGTGAGAAGTGTTTCCTGATGTTCAGAGGGAACCTCCTGGGCCTCTGGTCCTGTCACTGGGCAGCCCTGAGAAGGGCCTGGCTCCTCCACCTTTGTACCTTCACATGTTTATACACATTGATGAGATCCCTCATGAACCTTCTCTTCTCCAGGCTGAACTGTCCCAGCTCTCTCAGCCTCTCTTCATAGTAGAGATGCTCCAGCCTCTTCATCATCTTCATGGCCTTTCACTGGACTCTCTCCAGAATCATTATTAATAGTTATCCTTTTGTAGTATAGGGGCAGTAAATGTGTACACAACACCCACAAGTATAGAAGGACTATCAGGAAACCTTCTTTAGTGGAAAGAACTGGTTCACCTCCTAAATCCTGAGATATGTTTGTAAATAACTGAGTAGTGCACTTATGGAACTTCTAGAAAGAATGGGAATGGTTTCAATAATTAACTGCTGGGACGTTGGTCTTCAGGGTTTCAGATGAGTTCTGTTTGATCTGTAGACAGTAAAAACCTAGTTCATCTTGTCCTAGTTGGCATTTTGTGAGTGGGAGATATTAATTTATTTCTTTTGTTTGGTTATTGACACAATAAAAGCAGGCCTAAGATGGAACAGTGTCAACAAATGTGATTTGAAATTCAAGTTGCTGATTTGCAGACAGAGTTTTGGGGGGACAGAAATTGATGTGATGTCGTAAAGTAGTTGCTGGTATTCTTTACTGTGAGGGTGCCAGAGCCTGGAACAGGCTGCTCAGAGAGTCTCCTCCTCTGGAGAGATTCCAAACTCACCTGGACAATGTGATCCTGGGCACCCTGCTGTGGGTGACCCTGCTGGAGCAGGGGTGTTGGACAAGATGATCTCCTGAGGTCCCTTCCAACCCCCACCATGCTCTGATTCCATGACGCTGATTTGATCCCAGATTACAAAGAATGAACAGAACTGGCCACACTTGACATTCCATCTTTGCTTCCTCTAACCTGAGTGACTTCCCTGGCCAGTTATCAAAGAATCACAGAATGTTAGGGGTTGGAAGGGACCTAGAAGATCATCTAGTCCAACCCCCCTGCCTGAGCAGGATCACCTAGACCAAGTCACCCAGGAACAGATCCAGGCAGGTCTTGAGTGTCTCCAGAGCTGGAGACTCCACAACCCCTCTGGGCAGCCTGTTCCAGAGCTCTGGCACCCTCACTGGGAAAAAGTTCTTCCTTGTGTTGACCCTAAACCTCTTGTGCTCCAACTTGCACCCATTGCCTCTTGTCCTGTCATCTCTATGATAGAGCGAAACAGAATTTCAGTGTTGCTGGGGCTGTGTTTGGTGTTCAGCATCAAGCTGATTTCCCTGAGGCAGCTGTGTTGTGAATTCTTGTGTGAACTTTGATTTGCTTTCCTGGCTGCTTTTCCACAGCGTGGCACCATCTCAAAGTTCATAAGGAAGAGAGTTGCTTCTGGTGAATCTTCCTTGTTCTGTGCGAAACAAGACCTCGGGCTGATGAATATAATAGAAAGCTCTCCTAGAACTAAATACCATCCCCAGAGGTAGCCCCAGGTGTGCCATGGCTCATTGTCTTGGGGTTTGCTATTCCAGAGTCGACAGCTGGAGTCGGAAACGGGAACAACTGAGGAGCACAGCCTGAACAAGGAGGCTCGGAAATGGGCCACTCGGGTAGCCCGGGAGCACAAAAACATCGTCCACAGCCAGAGGGTAGGTTGGGAAAATACTGCTGTACTGGTTGGGATCTGCTGCAGCTCCCCCTGCACGAAGGAGAAGCTGCTGCAAGCGATAAGGAATTCTTTCTGTGCTGTTATCTCTCTGGGCAACCTGCCATTCTCACGTTAGCCCTTCTCCATATGATTCTCTCAAACTGCTGCCTCAGACTTTTTGGTTCCTCGGTAGGTTTTGTTGTTCGCATATAAATCTGCAGTTACAGCTTCTGCTTTACCCCAGATAACTTACAGAACTTCCTCTGCTCTCCAAGGCATCGTTCTGTTTAAACTGCAGTTTCAGGAATTCCCTTATCTTCACTCTCTCATGTATTACCTGTTGAAAAAAAAACTTATCCATTGGGGTATCTGAAGGCTTTTCAGCACTAGGAAAACCCAGAGGTTATTCACACTTAAATCTAATGTGAAAACACAAAATTAAAGGTGTGTGATAAATTTATGTGGCTCAAGAACCTTCAGCTGTATTTGAAGGTCCTACCTGGGGCTTCAGGTGGCTGGATGTTGGAATGCAGCTGAGACTGCCTAGGAGTGAGAATGAAGTCAGCCAGTAGAAATGCATCCTTTGGGTCACTGAGCTCCTTAAACATCTATAGGAAGGCTCCCATGCTCTTGTTTAGAAAGAGGGCTGGGACCCAAGCTGA
Source organism: Ceyx cyanopectus (assembly GCA_013401355.1). Classification (NCBI taxonomy): domain Eukaryota; kingdom Metazoa; phylum Chordata; class Aves; order Coraciiformes; family Alcedinidae; genus Ceyx; species Ceyx cyanopectus. The sequence continues at coordinate 46,599 of VYZU01091394.1, read as the reverse complement.
CTTCTTCTGCTAACTTCTGCCTAAAACTGTCTCTTTCACATGCTCAAGTCAAGCCTAACTTACATAGCCTAAGTTCAGTTAAAGACAGTATGTCTCTAGTGTAATATTTATAATATTGTATAATATTGATTGAACTGCCACCCAGAAAGTGGAGGACCTGGCTTTTTTCCACTTTAGAGGTTTGAGTCATTCCTCTACCTAAGAGAATGCAGATAAGCAAGATCAAAATAGGTACTTATCATCTTACTACCTGTCTTCTGCTGGATTACTCTACAGCAGAAAACCAGAAGTTGTAGCACCAGACAGAGTCTGTAAACAAAATATGATAGCAAAAGCTCCCCTCAGAGGAAGGAGGGAGCATCCTGGATTCTGCTCCTAGCACCTGATGCTCCTGCTTTTGTTTGAAGACTATTAACCCAAAATGCATAAACAGTCACTGAGCCAGGCACAGATTTGCAGATCTTTACAGTCAGTGCACATGTCCATGAGCCTAAGAAACTTCCAATGTGTCTTTAAGGATTCAGCAAATTCTCCTCTGGACACAACATTCCTGTAAATCCAGGAAATCTGTTTTAGCTTTCCCTGCAGCAGAGCTGCATTAGCAACTTAACCTCTCCATGTTTAGTATGGTCTCCTTCATCCTGATATAATGTGGAACAACATATCCATTTGAAATATGTAATTATCAACATATAGAGAAATGACTCCTACCACAGTACCATGTTCATGAGGAGGTAGAGACATTCCCCTAAGTTGCATTTCCATCTGAAACACTGTGCTTTTAAATGGTGGTTTGTCTTGGTCATCATCTTTTTTTTTTTTTCCTGGTATGGGCTATAGTTGGTGTATCCAAAAATTTATTCCACAATAATTTCACACAATCAGAGTGGTGGGGGGTGGAAGGGACCTCTGGAGATCATCTCATCCACCAGGGTCACCCAGAGCAGGGTGCCCAGCGTTGCATCCAGGAGGGTTTGGAATCTCTCCAGAGAAGGAGACTCCACAGCCTCTCTGGCAGCCTGGGCCAGGCTCTGGCACCCTCACAGGAGAGAAGTTTTTCCTGATGTTCACATGGAACCTCCTGGGTTCCAGTTTGTGCCCATTGCCCCTTGTCCTGTTTCTGGGCACCACTGACAAGAGTCTGGCCCCATCCTCTTGCCCCCCACCCTTTAGCTATTGATCAGCATTGATCAGTTCCCTTCTCAGGCTTCTCCAGGCTAAACAGCCCCAGGGGTGCCAGGCTCTCCAGTCCCCTCAGCATCTTGGGAGCCTCCACTGGATTCTATTCAGTAGTTCCTTGTCTGTCTTGAACTGGGAGCCCGGAACTGGCCACAGTATTCCAAATGTACCCTCTGTAGGGCATAGTAGAGGGGGAGAAGAACCTCCCTCAACCTGTTGGCCCCACTCTTATTCATGCTCCCCAGGAGATTGTTGGCCTTCCTGGACACAAGGGCCCATTGCTGGCTCCTGGTGAATGTGTTGTCCCCCAGGACTTCCAGATGCTACTCTGCAGATCTGCTCTCCATCAGGTTCACTCCTAACCTGTGCTGCTGCTTGGTTCTTCCCCTGACATGTCACAAGTGTTTATAGTGTAACTGGATTTTTAGCATCTACTACATCTGAGTTGTGCTCTCTGGTTTCTGGCAGACACTTGAAGAGCTGGAATGCCACGGCCCTGTGATGTCTGAGCAAACCCGAGCTGAACTGGAGCAGAAAATAGATGAAGCCAGAGAGAGTATTCGCAAGGCTGAGGTAAGAGGGAAATTATTTTGGCATGTTCAGAGTCTTAGCACAGGAGGATTTACATTACAGCTATTTAATTTAGTTTATGGAAATGTAAGCATCAAAAATCAGGGTATTTTAAGATGTTGGGTTTTTTTTCCTTGATTTTCTTACTTCTCAAATCACTGAATCAACTTAATGAAAGGCTTGAGATTAGAGGAGTAATATTAAAGCAACCTCCTGATGAAGAGTGATTAAACATTCTGTGTTTTCCACTAGTGTGCATAGGTCAAGCAGCTCTATATTTAGAGACTTTGTCTTAATTAGAGAAAATACAATCTCAAGTTTACTAGTTGGCTTGAATTGCTTGAAGGAATTAATACCAGGAAATGATGATGATAGTATCTCTGTCTTCACACTTTTTGGTTTCTAGAAGGAAGGGCTGAGAACAGGGGGATGATCCCTCCCCTACCCCAAATAATTTTGGTATCACTACTTCTACTGTGAGGTACTTCAGTAAAGGTGAAAGGGCTTTCTCAGACATCTTCTGGCTTAAGAAAGACTCACAAAAAAATGATAAACCAGCTTCATACTTGATTGCCCATGTTGGGTTGGTAAAAGTTAACTGTTTTCAAGGACAGTGATTCAGAAAACTTACTGCAAGCAACAGGAACCAATCTATCAGTTTTTAGTTGAGTGCTTTCCTTAATTAAAACTGTAGAGCAAATGTAATTGTTTCATACCTCTGGATGTTCAGAGTACCTGATGTAATTAGGAATGTGATTCACAGTTAAAGAGTTTAGAAAATGAAGAGTAAAAATATTCCTCCTCCTGGTGTGATGAATGTTAGGCTCTTTTTCAAACAAACCCAGACTATGCTGTCTTAAACAGAAGGTGTTTTAAAATGTCTTTTAATTTTGAGTAAACTATTTCAAGCAGGCTATACTCTGAATAACTTCAGTGTCAGTATAGTTAATGATTAAATATGCAAGGACAGAGAAAATGAGTATGAAAGATAAAAGCAGCAGCAGAAAGAAAGGTTAAGAGTTGCAGAGGAGAAGGTTCTTACATATTAGAAAAGCTACAAATTAAATCAGTCAGGAACTTAAATGTTTGCAAGTCTTAAGAATGTGTGATTAATAGAAGTTAATAAATCAGTGGAAACTAAGGAAAGAGTTAAAGGGGGCCTGGGGAACAGTCTTTTAGGGGCAGCTCTTGCAACAGGACAAGGGATGATGGTTTAAACTGAAAGAGGGAGATTCAGACACATCAGAAGGAAGAAATATTTTATTATGAGGATGATGAGACCCTGACCTAGGTTGCCCAGAGAGGTGGTCGATGCCCCATCCCTGGCACCCATCCCAGGTGAGGTTGGTTGGAGCTCTGAGCCACCTGCTCCAGTTGCAGATGTCCCTGCTCCCTGCAGGGGGGTTGGACTGGATGACCTGGAAATGTCCCTTCAACCCAAAACTTTCTGTGTTTCCTTGAGGGAGGTGTTAGAGAGAAAAAATGACAGCAGTATTTTTTTATTTGTGAAATTCTGGAAATGTAGAACTTTGGAAGTAAGTGCTGCAGTGATGTTAATGGCTAAGAAGGATCTCTGCAGTAGAAGTCAGCCCATAAGCAATGCAGGAGCACAGAGACAGGGAGAACACTCCTGTGACTGGCTGTGCAGATGCAGCAGAAGAAATTGGAGAGCACACTGGGGCTTTTGCCCAGCAGAAGGTTGACTTCTCTGAGAGATTTAGCTAAAAGAGCTTCAGACAAAATTGCAAGTCTCCTTGGCCACGGGCACATAATACAACTGAGGATAGAGGGAAAGTGCCAAAAAGTGGAAGGTTTAAATATATATATATATTTAAATATAATTGATGTGACATCAAAAATAAACACCATCCCATGCTGTGGAAGGCAGTGCTCTTTTCCAAAGCAGAGGGAGGGATAGAGCTCCATTGGGAAATATTGCCAGGAAGGTGATTCATAAAAGGAATGAAGGGGTTAAAAATAGCATGTAATTGTCAGATCTAATGTGGAGCACATGCAGAGTCATATATTCACACTCTAATAAACCCCAAGCAGCCCTCCAGAGAAGTAAAGAGCATGAATAATTTTCTTTGCAAGACCTTTTTTACAGTATTTGTCATTAATCCAACCCTTACCTTTCCAAGATTTCCCACCTGCTCTGTTTTGGAACAGAAAATGGCAAGGACTGGAGTCTAGGAAGACTCAGTGGCCAGGTGATTTTCACTGTCTGCTGTGTATTTCAAAGACTTGAAGTTGTCTCTGCATTTTTGAATGGCAGGTGTGTAAACCACTTTGTGACTTTTATATTGGGCCACATAAGTTATTGAGAGAGTATAGAATTTTCTTTAAGAGATGCTAGGAAGTGAATAGAGGAACTTTTTTACTTGAGGATGGACTCAGCTTCAACCATTATTAGTTTCCTCTATTAAGTAATTTCAGGATCATTCATTAGGCAAGAGATTTTTGCACACATACAAGCCATAGAATAAATGATAATAAATAAACTTTGAGTAAAAACATCTTATTTTGTAATGCAATTGTAACTCTTTCACTGTGAGAAAACCAAACATTTGCAGCATTCCTGCATGTGTAAGTGCAACTCATTAAGTAGCAGTTCCTGATGGTTGGGTAGGAGAATGGTATTTGTGTGATAAGTTACAGTCACATATTTGAGCTGCTGGGGAGCTCTGGAACTTCCCTGTCTTGCTGCACTACAGTTGGGTCAAGAAGCTGGTAAATAAAGCAAATACACCCCTGATTTAGGCCAGGGTTTCTAAGAAGTCCTTCTTGGCAAAGAAAGGTGTCTGGAGACCTGTCAGGAGTCAGTGGTGCATTACTGGAAGGACCTGGCATAGGAAGGAGAAAAATTTGATTTTTTTTTCTTCAGCACCTCCATGTTAGTCAGAAAAAGAGGTCTTGGAAAGTGGAAAAAGAAAAATCACACAGGCTTTGTTTCTTTTCTGTGAAAGTTAGTTTCATGTATGTAATATATAAAGTAAAACAGAAAAAAAAAAAAGTTAAAACATGCAAAAAAAATGTTTATTGGATTGACACTGGCATCTGTTCCTGAAGGGATGGGATGTTGTTGTTGCCTGACACCATCCATGGCTACACCATGTGTGAACAGCCCAAAGTAATTTGCCCTCTAACAGTAGTTAGTTCATTAGCACCTTGTCAAATTAAATCTTACCATCTGTAGAAACTTCGTGGGAAGTGCTGTGATGGGAACTGGAAGAGGGATATGCTCAGGGGTCATGTCTGAAAGGGTCTGATGACAACATGTAGATTTTATTTTGTTAAAAAATCTGAAACTCTGTTATTGGGAAGGCATCAGTGCAGCTTTGCTTGCAGCTGGAGTGGGGGCTGGTTAATGTGCTGCTGTTTCTTGCCATGATGGTCAAGTCTCAGGTGGGGAAAGCTCCTGTTCAGTCAAGTAAAGCAGCTGGAGGATTCCACCTCTGGAAGGTGCTGCAGGTTGCAGGGTGTGAATTTTGTGACCTCGAGGCAATTTCCTCAAGTCACAAGTTGTGTCAAGCTGTAGCAGCCCCAGAGCAGCCTGTGTGGGGGGTACTGCTTCCAAATGATGGTGAGTGGGTACTGCTAGAGCTTCAAGACACAGATGGTGCACTGAAGGTTATTTCTAGGTCATGCACATGTGCACGTGCCTAAGGTTTCTCTTGTGGTGTGTTAGGCTGTGTCTGTCTAGGGGCAGGGATTATATCCCTGGACTCAGCACTGGGAAATCCACACGTTGAATCCTGGGTTCAGCTTTGGGCCCCTGGCTCCAAGAAGGACATTGAGGAGCTGGAATGTTTCCAGAGAAGGGCAACAAAGCTGGGAAAGGGTCTAGAGCACAAGTGTTGTGAGGAGCAGCTGAGGGAACTGGGGTTGTTGTGCCTGGAAAAAAAAGGAGGCTTGGGGAGACCTTCCTACTCTCAACATTTTCCTGACAGGAGGTTGGAGCCAGGTGGGAGTTGGTCTCTTCTCCCAAGGAACAAGCAATAGGACAAGAAGAAATGGTCCCAAGTTGCACCAGATGAGGTTTGGGTTGGACATGAGGAACAATTTCTTCCCCACAAGGGCTGTCCAGGCCTGTCCCAGGCTGCCCAGGGCAGTGGTGGAGTCCCCATCCCTGGAGGAGTTTCCAAGCCATGGAGCTGTGGTGCTGAGGGCTATGGGTTAGTGGTGCCCTGGCAGTGCTGGGTTACTGGTTGGACTCCAGGCAATATACCAATTCTAAGACTCTACTACAGTTCATCATTCTAGAGATACTCTCCCTTCTTCCTTATGTTTTTGTTCTGGGTTGGATTTTGGGTTTTTTTGTGTACGTGTGATTTTTCTCTTTAAATGTTTTTTGTTTTCATTTGTATTCTGGAATAATGTGTCAGTTGTTCTATCCCATTTTGGCTTCTTTACCTTTTCTCTTTGGTGCTTTCTCCTTTGTAAATATACACTCTTCCTCCTTTTCCTGCTTCATCATTTCTGAAAGAGAACTTCAAAACATAACTGGGATTAAATTTTCCTTTCTTCTGGCAAAGCTCTTCTGGCCATCACTAGATGCTTTCACTTGCTTCTTTTTCCCTGGGGAATTTTACATTCTTGACACGTTCTCCAGTGCCAGCCTGCTTAACTCTCAGAAGACAAACTAGTCTTTATGTGCCATCTAATACCACATGAGCTGAGTCAGAACCTTACAGAGATGGTACATGGTGGTAAGGTGGTTTCTCCAGTGTGAATTGTGCATAGATGTGTTCATCTTGTCACTCTCTCAGAGACACAGAATCTTTTGAAATCTAACAACTGCAAGAAACAGAGGAATTGCACTTATCTATAACTTAGGTATTTTCTCATGAGTGTGGAAGCAGGAATCATTTGAAGAAATGTAGTAAAAATCTGCATAGGATAAAGACATAGCAAGGTTGAGGGAGGGGATCCTGCCCCTCTGCTCTGCTCTGGGGAGACCCCCCTGCAGGGCTGGGTCCAGCTCTGGGGTCCTCAGCACAGCAGAGACAGGGAGCTGTTGGAGCAGGGCCAGAGGAGCCCCAGCAATGCTGGGAGGACTGGAACCCCTCTGCTGGGAGGCCAGGCTGGGAGAGTTGGGGGTGTTCAGCCCTGAGAAGAGAAGGCTCTGGGGAGACCTTCTGGTGGCCTTTCAGTACTGAAAGGGGCCTGTCAGAAAGATGGGGACAGATTTTTTATCAGGGCCAATTGTGACAGGACAAGGAATGATGGTTTTAAATTAAAAGAGGGAGATTTAGACCAGAAAAAAAAAAATAATTCTTTACACTGGGGGTGCCCGGGTTGCCCAGAGGTGTGGTCAATGAGCCATCCTTGGCATCATCCCAGGTGAGGTTGGTTGGGGCTCTGAGCAACCTGCTCCAGTTGCAGATGTCCCTGCTCCCTGCAGGGAGGTTGGACTGGATGACCTTGAAAGGTCCCCTCCAACCAAACCTTTCTAGGATTCTGTGATTCTGTATTGGAGAAACCAAGGTCTTTTGTCTCCTCAAAATGCTGTGCCTGAACATAAAACCTTAGATGGGCACATTTACAGCTCAGTGGGTGATTTTTGATCTTTTTGTCCCTGGGATAGGAGGTATTTCTCCTTGTGATATGTCAGGGAGCAGACTCCTTCATTAAAGTTTGGGTAAAAATACAGCTTACGCCAGCATGCTTCTGTACAATTGATACATGGCAGGTGATATAAAATGACTCTTAAGTGGTAGTCAGAACACATATTTTCTTCTTAAAAATTGGTAGTTTCTCTTTTGCTAAATATTTTTTGTTTAGTTTTTCTTCCTTGTTTTAAAGGAAGTGATAAAATATGTCTGATAATACCTTTGGCACCGACAGAGTGCTAACAATAACTGGGGTTAATTCTCCACTATAGAGTTTAGATCCAGAGAAGCTCCATCCTTTTCCAAACAGCATTTAACCACTGCTGCATCAGGGCTGGATTCTGATAAGGGCAAGCAGTGAAAGCAGAAGGTGCTTGTTTAAATTGAAGGTGGCATGATTCAAGCATAATCAATAAAGGAGGTCAGCTCAGTAATTTGAGAAAATAAACTATTCTTTGCACTTACTCGACCAACTCATGTAACTGAACTTGAACTTCTGTATCTGAAGCTTTTGTTTTTGTGACAACAGTAAGGAAGGTTGCTGGGCATTTTACAGCCAAACGGATAATCTGATTTGCCTTCACATCACAGAATCAGAGAATGTTCAGCATTGGAAGGGATCTTGATAGGTCATCTAGTCCAACCCCCCTGCCAGAGCAGGATCACCTAGACACTTACCCGTGTTAAATTTCATTCAATTTCTCCCCACCCAGCTCTCCAGCCTGTCCAGGTCTCTCTGGATGGCAGCACAGCTCTGGTGTGTCAGCCACTCCTCCCAGTTTGGAGTCATCAGCAAACTTGCTGCCAGTGCCTCATCCAGGTCATTGATGAATATATTGAACAGCACTGGTCCCAGTATTTACCCTTGATGGACTCCACTAGATACAGGCCTCCAGATAGACTGTCCCTTTGACCACAACTCTCTGGCTTCTTTCCTTCAACCAGTTCCCAGTCCACCTCACTATCTGATCATCCAGACCACACTGCCTCAGGGGCCTGTAACTGTGAGGCTGGTAGCAGCTGCCTGGAGAAGGCCTCGTCGACCTCCTCGGCCTGATCTGGTGGCCTGTAATAGACACCCACACCAGTAACACTGGTGCCAACCTACCCCTTAAAAGCTTTCCATTTCCCATTGCCTTTATAAACTATTGGAGAGCAAAATTTACTGTCTCTCCCAATCTGTGTTTCAGAAATTAGGGAGAACAAAAGCTGAAGCTATTTCCTTGGGTTCTGTAACACTTCTTTCAGCCTCCGCCCTGGACTCTTGGGACTGGGTTAATTGAATTCTTCCTCTCATCTCATTTTGTCTCTCTCAAACTAAAGACTCTGATATTTTGATAGCCTGGTGTGAGTCTCACCAAGCTGTATAGTTGGTCCCAGGGCTGACATAATTTTTTCAGGTGATGATGGGAGATTTCCCTTTTGTGCTCAGGTCTATGCTTAAGGAAGGTCTTGGGGTCTCCACAGCAATTAATCCTATTTTCACTTAATTATAGGAGGATGCATTTTGTCTCATCATTAGGCTATCTACAACTCTCGAGAGAGTATTTGTAGCAGATAAGATTTGATTAAGACTCATTATGGTGCTGTTTACTTCGTTTGATGAGTTCAGAAGCATAGGTCCAGTTTTAATTGTGAAGGGAGGGCTGTTTTCTCCATCCCCTTATATTTGGCCGTGGATGTTTATTGCAGTGCTGTGGTAACAGTTGTGTTTGCTGCCTGGGTTCTTGTTCTATCTTAGGATCTTATCTATTAATCTACTGCATTTCAAGCAGACATAGCTATGTTTCAGCCTGTTGTTATTTGTGCACTCTTGCAGTTGAACCTTGCAACTGTGAGTGTGGTGTCATTCTCTGCTCATAAGCAATGTGAGAAAAGCTAATTCCACATGTTTCACTAAAGTAAATGAAGTGGAATAAGGCTTCCAGCTCCAAAAAAAAAATTGAATTTGTAAAATGTCACTTGCTACCATTTATGGTTTTGCTCAGGAAACATATGCTTGGGAGAGCTGTGCTGAGTAAACAGATGCCTTCTCAGTATGAGGTTTGTAGGAGCTTTTGGTCTTTCTGGCCAGGCAGAATGAGAACTGGCCTGGAAAAATGCCACCAACATCCCCGAATCAGGAATTTTGAACTCTCCTTGGTGAAAAGCAGTTTAGTGAGGACATCTGCAGAGATGAGAATGTCGCTGTTGAGAGGAAGATCATCAGACCCCTGAAGCTGTGCTATGGTATTATGAAGATGTACAAATCTTAGTACTTGATCATCTGTATCCAAACATTTAATCATTCTGACTGCAGTGTTGCCAGAATTATACCACTGTATTTGAGAAGTTTTAGCTTGAATGAATACTTCCTGATAATTAATTTTCAGGGATTTGCTGTTAAGTGAGGAATTTGGAGAGCATTGCACTATGCCCAGATCCTGCTTAAATATTTCACAGTATATGTTTTTGACAAACCAACCTGTTCTGATAGAGGCAATGAGAAATCTTTAGAAGACTGGGGTATATGAATTGTCAATAATAATATTTTTTTTTTTTTCAGTAGAGGACAATTAACAGAAGAAAATGTGGTATCAAGGGGCAGGAACAAACACAGAGATGTTTTGAAGCTAATGTTGAAGGATGGTCATAAAGATTCCTGGAAGGATATAGTCAACTGAAGAGCCATATTTGCTCTCTCAGTATCTTACAGATCCTTATGTAAAGGCTTAAATATCCTTACATAGGGGAACAAATGAGTAGCTCATTTTAAAAACATCCTACAGATAGTAGTCATCATGACTTGAAATGTTACTGAGATGAAGAATAATTGCAGTAGGACTTTAGGCAATAGAGAATCTCTCAGATCTTTTGGAAAAAGGATCAGGGATTAATGTGCACCACAAGAATATTAATGCTGCTTGTTTTGTAGATTTTCTTTATGTCTTTTTTTAATTATTATTATTAAATTGAGTCTTTTGAAAGGTCACACTGATAATCCAGCTCAGTTCTTTCCACCCATGGTTTGAATGCAGTGTCATTTCAGAGTCAGGTTAGGGTTGGGATCTTTAGGGGTGTCTCTATTCCAGCCTCTGCTTAAATCTTACTGCATCTTTTGCCAGTGAAATGTATACAACGTTTCACTATATTAAAAAACAATATTCATTATCAGGCCTGAAGAGAAATATGTAATAAAGGTTTGCATGCATACATACATTTTATATACATTTCATTTTCTACNCAGGAAACATATGCTTGGGAGAGCTGTGCTGAGTAAACAGATGCCTTCTCAGTATGAGGTTTGTAGGAGCTTTTGGTCTTTCTGGCCAGGCAGAATGAGAACTGGCCTGGAAAAATGCCACCAACATCCCCGAATCAGGAATTTTGAACTCTCCTTGGTGAAAAGCAGTTTAGTGAGGACATCTGCAGAGATGAGAATGTCGCTGTTGAGAGGAAGATCATCAGACCCCTGAAGCTGTGCTATGGTATTATGAAGATGTACAAATCTTAGTACTTGATCATCTGTATCCAAACATTTAATCATTCTGACTGCAGTGTTGCCAGAATTATACCACTGTATTTGAGAAGTTTTAGCTTGAATGAATACTTCCTGATAATTAATTTTCAGGGATTTGCTGTTAAGTGAGGAATTTGGAGAGCATTGCACTATGCCCAGATCCTGCTTAAATATTTCACAGTATATGTTTTTGACAAACCAACCTGTTCTGATAGAGGCAATGAGAAATCTTTAGAAGACTGGGGTATATGAATTGTCAATAATAATATTTTTTTTTTTTTCAGTAGAGGACAATTAACAGAAGAAAATGTGGTATCAAGGGGCAGGAACAAACACAGAGATGTTTTGAAGCTAATGTTGAAGGATGGTCATAAAGATTCCTGGAAGGATATAGTCAACTGAAGAGCCATATTTGCTCTCTCAGTATCTTACAGATCCTTATGTAAAGGCTTAAATATCCTTACATAGGGGAACAAATGAGTAGCTCATTTTAAAAACATCCTACAGATAGTAGTCATCATGACTTGAAATGTTACTGAGATGAAGAATAATTGCAGTAGGACTTTAGGCAATAGAGAATCTCTCAGATCTTTTGGAAAAAGGATCAGGGATTAATGTGCACCACAAGAATATTAATGCTGCTTGTTTTGTAGATTTTCTTTATGTCTTTTTTTAAAAACCTTTATTAAATTGAGTCTTTTGAAAGGTCACACTGATAATCCAGCTCAGTTCTTTCCACCCATGGTTTGAATGCAGTGTCATTTCAGAGTCAGGTTAGGGTTGGGATCTTTAGGGGTGTCTCTATTCCAGCCTCTGCTTAAATCTTACTGCATCTTTTGCCAGTGAAATGTATACAACGTTTCACTATATTAAAAAACAATATTCATTATCAGGCCTGAAGAGAAATATGTAATAAAGGTTTGCATGCATACATACATTTTATATACATTTCATTTTCTACGTACAGAATTTGGATAATTTCCTCTCAGTCCCATTACCATTAGCCTGGGAACACCTTAATTAACCCTACAAAATGCTTCACTGCTGCTCTCATCTCCTCTTCATCTCCTTCACTACCAACTGCTTTCTCTGTTTAGGAATCTCAAATGTTTCATGTGCTTGAGCTTGGGGAAAAACCAACCTGCCAGTTGGGCTGGAGCGATGCAGGTGGGCTCTCCTCATTAATAGCTTCACCTCTGCTTTCTTAACCTTGGCATTCACTCATGAGACATGTTATCTGTGTCAGCATTTCATTTCCCATTTGCTTCACTCTCACAGTCTCGTTTGATTTAACTCCATGCAGAATATTTAGCATATAAATTAACTAACTGCTGTAATACCTGTAGAAACTTCCCGCCCATCCTCCCACTTGAAAAAACCCACTCAGTGTTGTGTTGATAAATGTAATTTATTAGCTAGTTCTGTAGCTGGTGCAGAAAAACTACTGGATTTAGGGGTTTTCAGCTCTGGCTGGATGATTTCATAGGGGGAAGTGTTCCCAGGTTGCTGCAGCACTAGCTGCACTCGCTCTGAGAAGGAGCTGAGCTGCAGCCTGCAGCCAGGTAGCAAGTGTAGGTTTTTTGGGTGCAGAGAAGACAAAGGAAACACAGGTTAGATCAGAACAAATTGCCATTCTTTCCTGGTTGTTAGAAATCCCTGGCCTCATATAGACTTGATTTGCAGTACTGCAGATGAACACTGCACAGCTGAATTTACTGACAGGCAGTGCTCAAAGCTGTGCCTCAGGGATCACAATTTTAGGTGAGTTGTGTTGGATTTAGGTTTGTTTTGTTTTTTATTGATTGGGGTGTTTTTGGCAGAGCAAACTTTCCACCCCTGAGGTGGAAAGCTGAGCCTCCTGGCTTATTTGCTCAGGCATCCCTACTTCAATAGCACTGGGCAGTGATGTAAAAATGATTCACAGGGGAGAGCTTATGTTGGATTTGGAGACATTTGTGGCATTCCAATACTTGTTTTTACCAGAGTCACAGTTACTTCTACCTATCACTGTGCAAATAATTCCAGTGGTCCAAAATGTAAAGGATAAGTTGGTTTTCATTAAGATAATTATTTAAGACCTTTTTTTAATTAAACAAAGCCTAGCTTTTAAACAAAAAATATTTCTAAATGGGGGTAAAAAAGTAAAGATTAATATCTTTCCAAAATGTTTTGCCAGAGTCGTTCCATGTTGCTTTCTTCGGAGCTAATACAATTTGCCAAATAATTCTGTCCAGCCAATTTAATCATTTTGTTCCTGCCACTAGAAAAATACTGAAATAGAATTAAATATTTCTCACAAAACATGGCTTCACAGAATCCTAGAATCATTTAGGTTGAAAAAGACCCATCAAGTCCAGCCATAAATGTAATCCTATTTATGTGTACAAAAATGGCAGATGGATCCTAATTTAATCCGATTTTCTTATCTGAATATACTCATAAGGGTAACCTTTGCCAAAAATACATAATTCTGAATTCTTTAGGGGAAAAGAAGAGGGACTGGGCAGTAGGTGCAGGTGGCTTTAGTGCAAATCAAGAACTGCAGGGAATGTGCAGCCAGAATAGAAGCAATTTCTGGCGTGCAGGGGTCATGGTCTTGTTCTGCACCCTGAAAAATCATGAAAAAGAAAGCAGCTTTCCATTGAAGAAAGTCCATTCAAACCTGATCAAACCATAATAAACCAAAGCTTTGAGGGGCCACATTACAACACCTTTGTGATACACTTTTATAAAGGACTAAAAGACTTACAACCAAGGTGTTTGTGGGGTGTAAAGGAGAACTTTGTTTCCTCCAGGCCCTTTTCTTTCTGGGATCAGAGAATAGTGATGTAATGTATTCTTGCTGGGTTTAATTTCCAGGACTTCCAAAGCAGTTGTTTATCTTCATCTTGTGCAAGCTGTAGGTCTAAAGCCTTTGCTTAATTAAGAAAGGAACAGTAAATAAACAAACCCGTGCCTTCTTCCATGTAGAGCAACGATAGGTATGTGAGAAATAGATAATAATATTTATATTTTTCAAAACTTTGGAGCTTTTCTTCCTTTCATCTTCTTCTAACCTACCATCAGCCAAGGCAAAAGAGCTCAAGAGAAGCAGGAACCACCCAGAACACTGTTTGTAAACTTTGTGGGTGGCTAATTGGTGTAAAATAGCCCACTCCATAGTGAGTAAATAGGAGTTGGTAAATAGGAATTGTATGTAGCAATTTCACTATTAAATAGAAAAATATTTGTCCTCCAATGAGACTTAACAATGAAATTTGGGCAGCACCCAGACTGCAGGGTGAGTGCTGGGTTCCAGCTTTCCTGGGCTATTGCAACTCAGCTGCCTTCCTGGAGATACTTTTGTTGCTGAGAATAGAAGTGGTTACTTGATAAATATTATTTAATATATTTAATATTAAATATTTTCATGTCTGTGAGCTTCTGTCAGTCAGGAAGGGCAGCCTGTGCAATTAAAGCCTTGTTTTGTTTTTGAAATAGATTATATTTTTGAGGGAACAAGGCTTTGGGAGCTGCTACGCCCTTGGTGGAGGGGATTACAGTCTTGTGTGGTTTTGCAGCATAATGCAAATCTGACATTTTTCAGCACAGGGTCCAACCCCCTGCAGGGAGCAGGGACATCTGCACCCAGAGCAGGTTGCTCAGAGCCCCAGCCAACCTCACCTGGGATGGTGCCAGGGATGGGGCAGCCACCACCTCTCTGGGCAACCTGGACCAGGGTCTCACCACCCTTATTGTAACAATTCCTTCCTTCCCTCTAGTCTGAATCTCCCCTCTTTTAGTTTCAAACCATCACCCCTTGTCCTGCTACAACAGGCCCTGATAAAAAGTCTGCCCCATTTGTATGTAGCTGTTCCTGTGTGAGAAGCAGAATAGTTACCTTGCTGTCTGCTATGTTGTTTTTCTGTGTAGGTAGGAAGCTGTTAACCCTGGTCTACCAATGTAATTATTTAGGTAAAAGTATCTATGTATACTTAAAAACAGTGTTATATATCTTTCATGTGCAGGCCTGACCTAACACTGTCAGTACTTTTATGGCTTCTCTGCAGTGGAATGAAACTCAAAACATTTGTGGTTTGGAACAAGCATTTGTTGAATATTAAGGCCACTGTGTGTAAATAGAGTGGGGCAACTCCATCAGATTTGCTGGGTACCCTGAATTAAAAACTCTTGTCTGACCCTTAGCAAGTACAGTCAAGGGTCCTGGAGCAGCTTGTTTATTTTAGCTAACAAGTCTGTACAAACAGCAGGGTTTACAGCAGCCCAAGGAGCCAGAGGAGTTAGCAGTGTCTATAGCATGCCTAGACTAATGTTTATTGGGGTTGTGTAACTCCAGCTAATTGGCAATTGCATAACGAGGGAAAACAGCAAAACAACCAGGCTGCTCATTTCCTAGGCAGCTCTTGTTGAAGGGGCATGGAAAGTCCTCATCATACAGTGTCAGAATGGAATGACAAATAAGGGAATAGCTGCTTTCCTCCACACACCTCAGCTCACTAATGTGATGAAAGGGGGAGTTTCTTACTAATAAGCTAAAGCAAATGGCTTGCATTGAATCACAGAACCACAGACTGGTTTGGGTTGGAAGGGACCTTAAAGCTCATCCAGTTCCAACCTCCCTGCCGTGGGCAGGGGCACTTCCCACTGGACCAGGTTGCCCCAAGTCCCATCCAGCCTGGTCTTGAACCTGTCAATTTATTACATTTTTAATAAATAAATATTTTATTATTATTATTATTGTGTCCACTGAAACCACCAGCCCACCCCTGCACTACCACAGTCACAGATCAGCCCCACATGAACCAATTGCCTTTGACTAGGTTGTTCCCACCCTACAGATGTCAAGGTTGGAGATGACCATGTTTTACATGCTGACAGGTAGTTCTTAGGTGCAGGAGCATCCAGGTAGGAGGCAGGATCAGTGCTCATCCTCACTGGGTTCTCCAAAGCCACTCATCTTCCCCTTCTTTCAAAGCAGATGTGGGTGGAAGGTGGTTTTGTTCCAAATCTCCAGTATTTACTGACCTGGATTCAGGTTATTTTGGTGCAACTCTTCTGTGCTAACATCTTTGATTCAAAAGTGTGATCTTTTGTTTAGCTTGATTGAGAAATCCATTTCTCAGTTTGCTAACTGCTCCTTACCCAAGTCTTTCCAAATGAAAGCTTAATAATTAATTAGAATTTGTATTGTTTTCATGTTCCTACAGCTTGCAAAAGGCAAAAAACTAAGTGAGTGGTGTTGTCTTTCTAAGAGTAGTAAAGGGATAAAATGCTTTCACCCTGGAACTCTTAACACCATCTAACACTTCTGATTTCAGACTTTGCCATAGACATTGCTTTTGTAAATAAATACTTACAAATTTTGGGCTGAGGCTTGGATGCTTACAAGGTTTTCAGAAGATGCTTGATGCTGCAACTGACTTGAAAGGATCTGCCTTTCAAATGGAAATGCTGATGTGTGGATCCATCTCTGGACTTTTTAACTCAGAATTTTCTGCATCTTGACTGAAGTGGTGTGATGTAGATTCACATATTTTACTTTTTCCCTCATTTTCTCAGCTATATGAACAGTATTTACAGTACATGTTAATCATTCACTTGGAGATGGCTTGTGTGGAGAAGTAGAAACTTCACTTGACTAAGTGGCTTTGGCTTTTCCCATGGGAAATACTCATCCAATCCTTCAGTCTTCACACCTAATGATGTGGGAGAGAGTGTGGCAGCTGTACCCATACAGAGATAGATTTCACATAATAAATTTCACTCTGATAACTTCTCTACATTTTAAAAATCATATTTCTTCTCAACGGGATTAGAATTATTACCTCTCAAAAGTAGTTTCCTTATTTGAAACAGGTTTAAAGTCACCTTCACAAATAGTTTTAGAATTTAAATGGATTCATCACTGGGGCTTCAGCTGAATGAAAGTGACAGTCATTTATTTTCTGAGTTTATCTTTTTTATAGTACTTATCTTCCTGGATAAGTGCAGCATGTCAAAAGCAAGGAAAAATACCAGTATCCTTGCAGCTCAACACAAAATTTTGTATATAGTAAGGACAAGAGTAATAAAACTCTGTGTAGCACCAACTGGCATTTCAATTCACTGTACATATATTCTTCCATAGTCTATNTTTTCTGTGTAGGTAGGAAGCTGTTAACCCTGGTCTACCAATGTAATTATTTAGGTAAAAGTATCTATGTATACTTAAAAACAGTGTTATATATCTTTCATGTGCAGGCCTGACCTAACACTGTCAGTACTTTTATGGCTTCTCTGCAGTGGAATGAAACTCAAAACATTTGTGGTTTGGAACAAGCATTTGTTGAATATTAAGGCCACTGTGTGTAAATAGAGTGGGGCAACTCCATCAGATTTGCTGGGTACCCTGAATTAAAAACTCTTGTCTGACCCTTAGCAAGTACAGTCAAGGGTCCTGGAGCAGCTTGTTTATTTTAGCTAACAAGTCTGTACAAACAGCAGGGTTTACAGCAGCCCAAGGAGCCAGAGGAGTTAGCAGTGTCTATAGCATGCCTAGACTAATGTTTATTGGGGTTGTGTAACTCCAGCTAATTGGCAATTGCATAACGAGGGAAAACAGCAAAACAACCAGGCTGCTCATTTCCTAGGCAGCTCTTGTTGAAGGGGCATGGAAAGTCCTCATCATACAGTGTCAGAATGGAATGACAAATAAGGGAATAGCTGCTTTCCTCCACACACCTCAGCTCACTAATGTGATGAAAGGGGGAGTTTCTTACTAATAAGCTAAAGCAAATGGCTTGCATTGAATCACAGAACCACAGACTGGTTTGGGTTGGAAGGGACCTTAAAGCTCATCCAGTTCCAACCTCCCTGCCGTGGGCAGGGGCACTTCCCACTGGACCAGGTTGCCCCAAGTCCCATCCAGCCTGGTCTTGAACCTGTCAATTTATTACATTTTTAATAAATAAATATTTTATTATTATTATTATTGTGTCCACTGAAACCACCAGCCCACCCCTGCACTACCACAGTCACAGATCAGCCCCACATGAACCAATTGCCTTTGACTAGGTTGTTCCCACCCTACAGATGTCAAGGTTGGAGATGACCATGTTTTACATGCTGACAGGTAGTTCTTAGGTGCAGGAGCATCCAGGTAGGAGGCAGGATCAGTGCTCATCCTCACTGGGTTCTCCAAAGCCACTCATCTTCCCCTTCTTTCAAAGCAGATGTGGGTGGAAGGTGGTTTTGTTCCAAATCTCCAGTATTTACTGACCTGGATTCAGGTTATTTTGGTGCAACTCTTCTGTGCTAACATCTTTGATTCAAAAGTGTGATCTTTTGTTTAGCTTGATTGAGAAATCCATTTCTCAGTTTGCTAACTGCTCCTTACCCAAGTCTTTCCAAATGAAAGCTTAATAATTAATTAGAATTTGTATTGTTTTCATGTTCCTACAGCTTGCAAAAGGCAAAAAACTAAGTGAGTGGTGTTGTCTTTCTAAGAGTAGTAAAGGGATAAAATGCTTTCACCCTGGAACTCTTAACACCATCTAACACTTCTGATTTCAGACTTTGCCATAGACATTGCTTTTGTAAATAAATACTTACAAATTTTGGGCTGAGGCTTGGATGCTTACAAGGTTTTCAGAAGATGCTTGATGCTGCAACTGACTTGAAAGGATCTGCCTTTCAAATGGAAATGCTGATGTGTGGATCCATCTCTGGACTTTTTAACTCAGAATTTTCTGCATCTTGACTGAAGTGGTGTGATGTAGATTCACATATTTTACTTTTTCCCTCATTTTCTCAGCTATATGAACAGTATTTACAGTACATGTTAATCATTCACTTGGAGATGGCTTGTGTGGAGAAGTAGAAACTTCACTTGACTAAGTGGCTTTGGCTTTTCCCATGGGAAATACTCATCCAATCCTTCAGTCTTCACACCTAATGATGTGGGAGAGAGTGTGGCAGCTGTACCCATACAGAGATAGATTTCACATAATAAATTTCACTCTGATAACTTCTCTACATTTTAAAAATCATATTTCTTCTCAACGGGATTAGAATTATTACCTCTCAAAAGTAGTTTCCTTATTTGAAACAGGTTTAAAGTCACCTTCACAAATAGTTTTAGAATTTAAATGGATTCATCACTGGGGCTTCAGCTGAATGAAAGTGACAGTCATTTATTTTCTGAGTTTATCTTTTTTATAGTACTTATCTTCCTGGATAAGTGCAGCATGTCAAAAGCAAGGAAAAATACCAGTATCCTTGCAGCTCAACACAAAATTTTGTATATAGTAAGGACAAGAGTAATAAAACTCTGTGTAGCACCAACTGGCATTTCAATTCACTGTACATATATTCTTCCATAGTCTATTGTGCTTCAGCCACCACTAAAAACACCATTTCCCTCTATTTCTTGCTTAGATCCATCTCTTTTAGTGCTGGTTTTCCTTAGTTTCCCAGTGCTGCTGACAGCTCAGTGTGTCAGTACCAGCAGTGGTGCTGCTGATCCCTGTGGAAAGGATGAGAAAGGAGATGAAACTCTGCTACTTGCACCATACTTGGCCAAGAGTGATCAATATGTGAAAGGAAAAACAAGGGGGGAGACTCCAGGGTGGTTCAGTGGGTTTCTGTTGTTGCCTCTTTTGTGAGTCACTGAAGGAGCTTTGGTAAATCACTTTATTTTGGCTCCTCTGATGAGCAAGTGTAACAGGGTGATGACAATGGTAGGGCTGGACTGGACATAAATGCCCTTTTTTTTTTTCCTAGGTTTGCTTCTCAATGTGATCTTTGAAATTCTGCTTTGCTTGTCTTGAAATGTTGCTTTTCTTGGCATTCTGAACTTTGCATTGCTTGAATTTCTTCAATTCTGAATTTCTTCCTGCTACTCTTTCTTTCCCTCTGCTTAGATTGTTAAGCAGTGTGGCTCAGGGTGGTGGTTTGCCATGAATTTGTTAAAGCCTTGGCTGTGTTGGCCAGAAATCATGCCAGGATGTTGAAGGGAACCCAGCTGTCAGAAAACCTACATTTTCATTCTGTCACAAGACAGAAATCATGCAACTGTTCACTGAAGTGTGATATTTATTTGATTTTGGAATTACTAAGATATTCTGTTTCCATAACAAATAAGCTTCCTGTGATCTCTGGCAGGCGCTGGTGGAAAATAACCCCATTTTGGGGGTTGGTGTGTGTGTGTGTGGATCAGATTTATTTGTGGATCAGATCTAGTTCAGTCAGCAGCCAAAAGGGCATCCAGGGTCTGCAGCCTGGGAGCATTCCTAATTCTGAAAACACTGTGAAGCACTGGATTTTGTCTGGGGTTCTGAACTTTGGAAATACTCTGAACTGACCACTGGAATACATGAATTGAAAGCTAGCAGAAGCTACTAGATGTTATTTCAAAAACAGCAGTTGTGAAACTGCCTGTGCCTGTAGTTTTACATCTCCAGAAAATCATTCCCTGTGTCTTGGCTCACGCTGCATTCCTGCAGGCAAGGAAAGAAGCCAGAGAGCTGTGGTCAGTGGGACAGAGTCAATCTGGAGGCCTGTATCTAGTGGAGTCCCTCAGGGGTCAGCACTGGGACCAGTACTATTCAATATATTCATCACTGACCTGGATGAGGGCACAGAGGCACTGGCAGCAAGTTTGCTGATGACTCCAAACTGGGAGGAGTGGCTGACACACCAGAGCTGTGCTGCCATCCAGAGAGACCTGGACAGGCTGGAGAGCTGGGTGGGGAGAAATTGAATGAAATTTAACACGGGTAAGTGTCTAGGTGATCCTGCTCTGGCAGGGGGGTTGGACAAGATGATCTTTTGAGGTCCCTTCCAATGCTGAACATTCTCTGATTCTATGATTTGGGCAGGAACAACCCCAGGTACCAGTATAGGTTGGGGACTGACCTTTTGGAAAGCAGCACAGGGTCCTCGTGGACCACAGGATGACCATGAGCCAGCAATGGGCCCTTGTGGTCAGGAAGACCAATGGCATCCTGGGGTGGTTAGTAGGTGGAGAGAGGTTCTCCTCCAGCTCTACTCTGCCCTGGTGAGGCTGCATCTGAAACACTGCCCAGTTCTGGGCCCCTCAGTTCAAGGACAGGGAACTGCTTGAGAGAGTTCAGTGCAGAGCCACAAAGATGCTGAAGGGAGTGGAACATCTCCCTGCTGAGGAAAGGCTGAGGGAGCTGAGGCTCTTTAGCTTGAAAGAGACTCTGAGGGGTGACCTCATCAATGTTTATAGATATGTAAAGGGTGAGTGTTGGGAGGATGGAGCCAGACTCTGCTCAGTGACATCCAGTGACAAGAGGCAATGGGTGCAGCTGGAACAGAGGTGGCTCCACATAAATATTAGAAAAAACGTTTTCACAGTGAGAGTGACAGACACTGGAACAGGCTGCCCAGGAAGGTTGTGGAGTCTCCTCTGGAGACTTTTAAAACCTCTCTGGATGAATTCCCATGCAACCTGATCTGGGCAGTCCTGCTCAGGCAGGGGGATTGGACCAGATGATCTTTTGAGGTCCCTTCCAATCCCATGGTACTGTGAAGATCTGAACCCATTTCCACGTGGAGCAGGTTTTGGAGCCACCCGAGTCATTTGCGGATCAGGAAAGGACCTGTTTGAGCCAAGGCAAATGACAGGGAGTCTTGAAGGAAGTCTGACTTGTACCTGTTTACCTCCTCAGATCATTAAGCTGAAAGCAGAAGCCCGTCTGGAGCTGCTGAAGCAGATTGGGGTGTCTGTGGACACGTGGCTGAAAAGTGCAATGAACCAAGTGATGGAAGAACTGGAAAACGAGCGCTGGGCCAGTCTGCCCTCGGTGACCAACAACGGCTCTTCCCACCTGGTATGCTTCCCAGCACCTAAACCTCTCCTCCTCTCCTCTCCACGTGCCTCTTCCCTAATGGCAACTCCTAACTTATTGCTGAGTGTCAAAAAAGATGGATAAGAGCTGGTAGTTTGTTAGCACACTGGAAACATCTTGGTGCTTTACGTGGCTGAAGCCTGTGGCTGAATTTCCTGCATTAAAAAAAGCCAACAAACCAACAAAACAAACCCCCCCCCCCCAAAGCAAAACAAAACACCAAAAAAAGGTTTTCTAGGTTCTATTGCTGAGTTTACATGAGATTGATTTTTCTGACCTCAGATAAATGCCATAATGTTTATTTGCCTTCTGAAAAGAGAAATGTCTGTGTGTTTCTTTGAAGTCTCATTACTAGTTGACGATGTTATCTGAGCTGCTGGGATGAAAGGCTTTATTCTGCCAGCTGGTTAGAAAACTGGAGACTCTCCATCTTCTCTTCAAGAGTCGTTTATGTTGAGATTGCAGAGGAAGTTACCAGGAAAGAAAAGCCTCTTTTCCAAACTGATGTGGATATTTGAGACAAGAATTTAAATTCATTACAAATCCATGTAAGGCTTTGGAGAACAGCCTGTCCTGTGAGCAGGTTTAGCTGTTTCCCTCAGAGAGTTTTCATTGATTTATATGTTCCCACTATTCACCTGCAAGTTACTGTTCTGTTATTTGAAGTACAGTAAATATTTGATGTTTTCTGTATGAATAACCAGTCCTTGAAGCAGTAAAGAAGTTAAATTGGAACAGACCACAAGCCTGATCTCTACTACATTTCATCCAGAGCTGGTAACTTCTTAAACTGTTACATTCAATTTCATGGCTGTGTCCAAAGAATGTTAACTTCTGAAAATTTCATCCACTGAACTCAAAATTGACCTAAAAAGCTTTGATCAGTGGAAGATTGATAATGATTTTTTTTATACAGTGTTACATAAGACTAATTGCATTTGTAATGTCTATAGCTGGTTTGGAAAACAGGCCAGAGACATCTCCCAGCTGTTTAGCTTGGAAGAAAGCACAGTTCTTATGTAATTCAAGAAAGAATAAAAAGCCAACTCTTCTTTTCTTCCCCTCTCCCCACCAAAAAAAAAAAGATACATTTCAAAATAAAGAGATGTCTGAATTGAACAGCTGCTTGAACCAAGGAACCCTGTTCAGAAAAGAGGAGCTGCTAAAAGTGCTCATAATACCTTTTCTTTTGAATTCCCTTAGCCAGTCTGTGGCTCTTCACCAGTGAACAACTAAAATAAAATTCTTGAAGGTTTGGTCAGTTTGCCTCAAACAAATTTTACATTTCCTGTGCATGTTTGTATATTTCATATTTTAAAAAATTCAGAGGATTTTCTAAAGTCTTGGTTTGTGTGTGGATAATTGGCTAACTGTATTCTTCATACACTAGTAGAATTACTTAATTCACACTTTTAATCTTAAATGCTTTGGACAGCCAGGACATGGCTTATGTATAACAAAACTTTCAGGGGGAATTGCATTGCATTGCAAATGATTTGGAGAATGGCTTGCTTTAGCTGACCACCTAAGAGAAACAAAATCTCCATTTCAGCCAGTATGTGCTACCTACACAGAAAAAAATCCTGCTCATTCCTGTGGTTCTTCATGCTTTTCTGCTGTTTTGCTCTCTTCTTGGTGATGGTGACAAACCCCTGTAGGGAAAGGGATTTTTTCTTTTTTGGATGTCCAGATATTTTCATCTGTGTCAACTTTAGTTCAAAAACATGAGCTTCTCTGGGGAGATTTCAAACTCACCTGGACACCATCCTGGGCACCCTGCTGGGGGTGACTCTGCTGGAGCAGAGGGTTGGACAAGATGATCTCCAGAGGTCTCTTCCAACCCCGACCATGCTGGGATTCTGTGAGTGAGCACTGAATGGAGGCTCAGCAAATCTCTGGACTCTTGAATCCAAATTCTTCACTTTCTTCAAGGTGTTTGGATGCTTCATCTAGGATGTTACATCCAGACATGGTGACAGTGATTGGCAGTAGACATTGCTATAATTACTTCTCTGCACAGTGGGTCTCTGCAGCCTTTATTCCCATAGTTAGGAGGATAATTAAAGTTGTACTATCCAGATCCAAGCTTCAGCCTCCCCAAATCCCAAAGGAGTTCTTGTGCTGAGTTTCATTTCAGATTCTTTCTAGCCAGGCTAGATGAGGGCATGTTAAATAGCTGTGTTTAACAGAGTCTTTTCCCCTTTCTTCTTGTACTCCACCTCCTTTAACTTCCCATCATGCACTCTGGATCCCACCCAGCACCTTGTTCTCTGTCTCATCAGACATGCCAGCAGCTGGCCCTGCAGCCAAACCCCGTGCTAGTCCCTGGCAAGCCAGCAGATGCCACAGTGTGGGAGGTTAAACTCTGATTCTGATTTTCCCTTTCTACACTTACGTAGACTCCAGTATAAAAAAAGATGCTGTTGACCTTGGCACACCAGATGAGGACAGCCCATAGATGGAATTCTTAGAACTGTTACTGAAATTAAGCAGTTTGCAATTATTGGAATTACTGCAGCATATAACGAGCAGCAATTCATCCTCGAAGGGCAGGCAGTGTTTGATGTGCAGACACCAGCTATCTGCCATCTTCACATCATGCACAGCTTTGCTCTTGCCATGACATAATTGCTGAAGCAAAGGTCTCAATATATATTAGTTTCAAGAGCTAAAAGAAGGAAGCAACATGAGTGCCTTGATATCACTGTATTTAACCTGCTGGAGTGATGTAATAAACTGAAGGAGTTAATACAGAGAATCATGGAATGGTTTGGGTGGGAAGGGACCTTTCAAGCTCATCCAGTCCAACCCCCTGCAGGGAGCAGGGACATCTGCAACTAGAGCAGGTTGCTCAGAGCCCCAGCCAACCTCACCTGGGATGGTGCCAGGGATGGGGCAGCCACCACCTCGCTGGGCAACCAGGGCCAGAGGCTCACCACCCTCATTGTAAACAGTTTCTTCCTTGTATCTAGTCCAATATCCCATCACCTGTCAGCTCAGGTGACATTCTGAGATAATGGTGAAATGCATAAGCTTGGGAAATCATGCAATTTTTACTCAGAGCACATGCCCCAAAAAAGAATAATTTTTGAAAATTTAGTCCTTAAATGCATGTGTTACAAACTGCTTCTGAGTGATCAACACCTTCAGGTGCTCCAGCAGATCATTCTGTTTATGAATTAGCAGAAGCCTTTTTAGGCTACAACTCATTCATGAAAAGCAGGCTGGAGGTGGTTTAGAATAAATGTGTTCTTTGTTGTTGTCAGTGTCTCTGCCTTCCCGAAGACAGATAAAAAAGGGATTTTGGAATATTCTTTTTGTATTGAATCTGGTTTTGTGTAGGATATGCAACATGATATATTGTATATGCATATGCACACCACTGGTGAAGAAGGCCACCAGCATCCTGGCTTGGATCAACACTAGTGAGGCCAGCAGGACTAGGGCAGGGATTGTCCCCCTGGACTGGGCACTGGGGAGGCCACAGCTGGATTTCTGGGTTCAGTTTTGTACCTCTCACTCCAAGAAGGACATTGAGGGGCTTGAGCGTGTCCAGAGAAGGGCAACAAAGCTGGGGAAGGGTCTAGAGCACAAGTGTTATGAGGAGCAGCTGAGGGAACTGGGGTTGTTGAACCTAGAGAAAAGGAGGCTCAAGGGAGACCTTCTCACTCTACAGAACTCACTGCAAGGAGGTCGGAGTCAGGTGGGGGTTGGTCTCTTCTCCCAAGGAATAAGCCATAGGACAAGAAGAAAAGACCTCAGGTTGCTCCAGGGGAGGTTTATGTTGGACACAAGGAACAGTTTATTGACTGGAAATGTTGTTCAGGCCTGTCCAGGCTGCCCAGGGCAGTGGTGGAGTCCCCATCCCTGGAGGGGTTTCAAAGCCATGGAGGGACATGGTGCTGAGGGCCATGGGTTAGTGGCTTTCTGGTAGAGCTGGGTTAATGGTTGGACTTTATGATCTTAGAGACCTTTTCCAACCAAAACAATTCCATGATTCTAAAACAAGATAGGTATTTGATGCCTTTTTTTCATGTGTATAATCCAGCTGTCTTGTCACATTCATACCTGCATTTGTGGTGTTTGCAGCCTGTTAGTGCCTTCAGTTTAATCCCAGCTGATGTATTTCTTCTTTGCTTACACTGCCTTTCATTACCCCACTCCACAGAAATAGGAGCTTTATGAAACAAACTGCTAAGTTTTCTCTCTCATCAGAGCTGTTTTCCTGCTGTGTGCCTACTTTGCAAATGATTCTATTCAAGGAGTTTGAGCAGCCCACACACACTGAAAATTCAAATGTATTTTTCCTCCTTGTGTTAGACAACCAAGAACAGATGTTTTACGAATGAGTCTTTCTAGACATGATACTCTTAATTTCCATGATGGTTCCTCTGGCTGTCAGCTGAACGTCAGCTTTGGCTGCTGGGACACAGACCATGCACAGCAGAAGGCAGTTAGCAACTCGAGGGGGAAACCTTAAATTTGCCATGATTTGTAACTTGGTTGGTAATTTCTCCAAGCCACTAGGTAGGTAGAATAGTGATTTTTTTTTTGTTACTGCAACATCAATGGATTCTGGTAGCAATGGATGCAAATGGCACCTGAATAAAAATGGGGGGGGGGATTCCATAAATTAGAAGGATGATGTCTAGAAATTGTAGTATAAAAATTAAGCACAGTCAGGAAGCAAAGAGCAAAGAAGTCACAGAGCAGAGACAGTTGGATTCAGGGAGCCTTTTTGCTCTCAGACTAATTTGTGTTGATTTATCAGCCTTTTAGTTTTCATGAGGAATACCAAATTCACTCCCAAATTAAAAGGAATAAAGAAAGGGAAGATGGCAAATACGTAACAGTGCTGCCTTTGATTCAACAGACTTGCCTATTTTCACATGAGATAAAGTGTTTATTCAAGATTTAATCCAGGCAGAAGGCCAAAAGCACAGCTCATGTCAACATTGCCCAAGCTACATTTATAGGAACTTTTTATTTTTCCAGTGTATTGAGTTCAGTTTTTTATTTGCACTTTTATAGCTCGTTTTTAATCATTATTCTTTTTCAAATGACTTTCTTTTTCTGTAATATAAACTGCAGCAAATCTGTTGCATAGAATACACTAGCAGGAAGGCTGGTTTTTTTATATCTATATTTTCAAGTTTAAGAATTTCCACTGCAGTTTCATTTTATAACTCATGGTCACAGGTACATTAATCTTTTAGCTACATAAATTCTCAGTTAGTGACTCTTTTTTTTCCTGTGAAACTATTTTCTACACCTCAGAAATGGTATCTCCAAAGTGCATTAGTCACCATTTCACAGCTTATGTAAAAAATAGACAGTCCAGCAGCTGAGGTGGAGCTTCCAAAATCTTATTTCAAGTCCATGATCCCTTGCTTGAATGAAGAAACACAAGTGAGTTAAGCAAAAATGTAGTGACAACTCTTACTCGTTTCCTTCCCCTGTATTTGCTTTGTTTGATGACTCCTTTCATGGTGTTACTTGAAAATTGTATATTGAATATTATTTAGTTATTGTGAGGATTTCTATCCAGTTTCAATAATCTTAAGCAGTAAAAAAAACACACTGAAAAATATGAATCAATACATTTTTATTGTTACTTCACTTATTTTTATTTTATGGTATAATGCCTTTTTTTTTTTTTAATAGATTAATGCTGATGCAGAAAAGGAAGAAGGTGAAGAGTTTGAAGACAACATGGATGTTTTTGATGACAGTAGTTCTAGTCCTTCTGGTACTCTAAGAAATTATCCTCTCACCTGCAAAGTTGTTTATTCATATAAGGTTTGTGTTGGTTTTTTTTTAACTTATTAGAAAAATGAACTTGTGAAAAAAAAAAAAACCCTGTAGCTGTTCTGTGGGAGATTGAGGTAGGACACCAACATTTGACTCAATAATAGTGCACATTCAATGGATCAAATACCCAGTTGTGAAAAACTGCAGCAGTGCAAAATCCAAAGGTTGTGAAACACATTTAAACTACATTTCAGCAGAGCAGTCATGACCTTGCAGCAAGAGCTGTGGCCTGGCATCTACTTGAGGGGAGGAGGCTCCACAGAGGGGTCAGGCTGAGGCCAGGGGGATGAGGTTCACCAAGGTCTGGGTCCTGTCCTTGGGTAGCAAGAACCCCCTGCAGCACTCCAGGCTGGGGCAGAGTGGCTGGAAAGTGCCTGGCAGAAAAGGACCTGGGGAGGTTGGTTGATGGACAGCTGAAGATGAGCCAGCGTGTGCCCAGGTGGCCAAGAAGGCCACCAGCATCCTGGCTTGGATTAACACTCATGTGGCCAGCAGGACTAGGGAAAAAAACAGTACTATGAGGCACTGGGGAGGCTGCACCTTGACTACTGAGTTAAGTATTGGGCCCCTCACTCCAAGAAGGACATTGAGGGGCTGGAGCATGTCCAGAGAAGGGCAACAAAGCTGGGGAAGGGTGTAGAGCACAAGTGTTGTGAGGAGCAGCTGAGGGACCTGGGGGTGTTGAGCCTGGAGAAAAGGAGCTGTGGTGCTGAGGGCCATGGGTTAGTGGTGCCCTGGCAGTGCTGGGCTAATGGTTGGACTTGATGATCTTAAAATTCCCTTCCAACCAAACGATTCCATGATTCTATGTAGAGATGCCCCTTCTGGCCTCAAGGAGACCAGCTGTGTGCTGGCCATTAGAAGATGTCATTTCTGTGGCTCTGCTAGAAATGCCTTCTCAGTGTTCAGCTGACAAGTGTTCAGGTGTCTGCTCTACCACAGAGCTCAACTTTGTGCTGTAGAAGTGAAACCACCATTCAGGAGCTGCAGTTGTGCTGACAAGCTGCATTCACACTGCTTACTATGCTCACACTGCCCAGGTCAGCTGTAAATCCCACTGCTGCCCAAGCCAGTGTGGGCTCAGAGCAATTAGTGTTTCAAAAGTAAATAGGGTTTGACACTGGGTGGTATTTTGGTTGTGAGGAGCAGCTGAGGGAATTGAGGTTGTTTCACTTCAGGCCTGAGTGAAAAAGGGTCTTGTGAATGTCAGCAGGCTTACAGGAGAACCCTTATTGATAATGTTTTAAAGTAGGCTTGTATCAGGAATAGTGTGGCCAGCAGGACTAGGGATGTGATTCTCCCCTGGTATCTGGCACTGGTGAGGTCTCACCTGGAGCATTGTGAGCAGTTCTGGGCCCCACACTTCAAGAAGGATATTGAGGTGCTGGAGCAGGTCCAGAGGTGAGCAACAAGACTGGTGAAGAGACTGGAGGGAAAGTCTTATAAGGAGAGGCTGAGGGAGCTGGGGGTGTTCAGCCTGAAGAAGAGGAGACTCAGGGGAGACCTCATCATTCTCTACAACTATCTGATGGGAGGTTGTAGGTATGTGGGGGCTGGACTCTTCTCCCAGGCAACCAATGACAGAATGAGAGGGCATGGCCTGAAGCTGCACCAGGGGAGGTTTAGGTTGGATATTAGGAAGCACTTCCTCATGGAGAGGGTCATTAGACACTGGAATGGCCTGCCCAGGGAGGTGGTGGAGTTGCCATCCCTAGTGGTGTTTAAGGAAAGATTGGATGTGGCACTTAGTGCCATGGTCTAGCTGGGTGTCATGGTGTCAGGTCTTAGGCTGGACTTGACGATCTCAAAGGTCTATTCCAGCCTCAACAATAATTCTGTGTAATAACATTTTCCTTCTTTTTTTTTTCCAAAAACGTAATTTTTATTAAAAGTCTGGGTGAAAATGTTCTTTGCACTGCATGTCCTGCACACCTGATAACACTTCTAATCTTCCTGTTGCATCCTTCAGGCTTCTCAGCCAGATGAACTGACCATAGAGGAACACGAGGTGCTGGAGGTTATTGAAGATGGAGATATGGAAGACTGGGTAAAGGTATCGCTTCTCTAAGATGCTTTCCACTGTTACTTTTAGAACTAGACCTTGGGACAGGAGAAAGTAGCTGGGTTCTCTTCAGAGTAGTTTGCAGCAGCAGAGCATCTCCTCTGTGGTTCCTTCGCAGGCACGGAACAAAGCGGGTCAGGTGGGCTACGTGCCGGAGAAGTACCTGCAGTTCCCGACGTCCAGCAGCCTGCTGAGCATGCTGCAGTCCCTGGCCGCGCTCGACAGTCGCTCGCACACCTCCAATAACTCCACCGAGGCCGACTTAGTCTCAGGCAGCCTGAATGGAGACTCCAGTGGTAAATACCAGTTGAACAATAAACAGTGTATTGAGCTCCTTCTCAAAGGCGTATCGAGTTTGGGAATTTCTCATCTTTCTTCTGTATCTGGGTTCAGCTGTTCTCAGTGATTATCTCATCTCATACCAAACCTGCCGTATTTACCTGGCTATCTCATAGAGTTGAGATGAATATTAACTAAAATTCATAGCATCATAGAATGTTAGGGGTTGGAAGGGACCTAGAAGATCATCTAGTCCAACCCCTCTGCCAGAGCAGGATCACCTAGACCAAGTCACCCAGGAACAGATCCAGGCGGGTCTTGAATGTCTTGAGAGAAGGAGACTTCACAACTCCTTTGGGCAGCCTGTTCCAGAGCTCTGTCACCCTCACTCTGAAAAAGTTTTTCCTTGTGTTTACCTTAAACATCTTATGCGGTAATTAATTAATTAAGTAATAAATTAATATTTAATAATTAACTATTTATTTATTTAATAAATAAATTAAGGAAAACTAGCATAATTTGACTTGGCAATTATAGAATCATTTAAGTTGGAAAAGACCTTTAAGATCATTGAGTACAGCCATAAATGTACAGCACTTCACATTTTATTATTATATGTATAGAATATTTTTTTTAAAGTTTATGCTAGTTAGTTTTTTTTTTAAGCTCATGCCAGTTACTTTTTTTTCTCTCCCCTGTTCCATTCTCCAGTCTGTTTTGTAAAAGCACTTTATGATTATGAAGGCCAGACAGATGATGAGCTGTCCTTCCCAGAAGGAGCAATCATCCGCATCTTGAACAAGGAAAACCAAGATGATGATGGCTTTTGGGAAGGGGAATTCAACGGCCGCGTTGGGGTGTTCCCATCAGTATTAGTTGAGGAGCTGACAGCCTCAGAAAATGGAGAGACTCAGTGGATTGGAGATATTCAGGTATGTCAGGTGTTGAGGTGCTTGGACATATGGTGTTCATTTGGTAGAGTGATTTTGCAAGGCTGCAAATATTGGCCACTGCTTTAGGGAAAACAATCCCAAAACCTAAACAGAAAAAAAAAAGGGAAAAAAAAAGAGAACCAATTCAAGAAAAAAAAAAATCAGAACTTTAAGGAAGAAAAACCCAAAACACTGAGTGCTTACCTATTATTTTTTTTACCCAGCCTAATAATTATGAACTGATATATTTTGGAAAATGATTTGTGAATAAGGGCAAGTATTTGGGTAGAAGGGGAATGAACCAAAGAAGAAACTTCACAGTCTTCTTCCTGTAAGTAATTCATGGCATAGACTGAGACATCAAACAGAACCTTGCAAAAAGAGAATTAGAGGCTCTCTCAGTCCTAATTTAATATTTTTGTACTGAAATCTGTTCTGTATCCTCTCAGTTTTTAAGGGCACAATACTGCCAAATACTGCATTACAGTAATTGTTGCAAAAACGTCCACATTGCAGTCAGTAATCCGTATATTATCCTATTCTATAGGATATGTATTGGATTATCATTTCTCATGTGTACTTAACTCACAATCTTAATGCTTTTGTGTGAAAATTTGTGGAGAGGCACACTTGGCCAGATGATTTGCTTTTCTAATGACCTTCAAAAAGTCTGTCTCAGTTATCTGAGAGAGGATGAAAATTTATGCTCAGTGGTAAACTATGATCTAAAAAAATTTTCATTGCTGTTGGATATCTTGATTTTCCTTCCCCTGTGTACCTGACTGCACTTGTGATAGGTAGTTTTTCTCCAAGTGAAAGTTTGTGGCATATGATGGGTCAGAGAACTTAATGCACCATGGTGTGTAGATAAAAGCTGTCAAGGGATAAGGTTTCCTGCAGCTCCTCTCTCTTCTCAACACAGGTATCCCCGACTCCAAAGCCTAACAATGCCCTCCCACCACTGCCACTGTATGACCAGCCTCCCACCAGTCCCTACCACAGTCCAGATAAGAGAGGCTCTCAGTACTTTCCTAGATCACCATCAACTAATGGTAAGAGATTTTGTGATAGCAAAAGGAACGTTGCACCTAAATGCTTAATTTAAAATGTTCAGAGAAAAAAAAAAAGATAAAAAAAGCTCTTTTTGCCCCACAAAGTTAATTCAGCAGAACTGTCTCGTTCATGGTGGGTTGTTTCTTGTTCTTTCAGAAAACAGCTTCAGTTCAGAGTCCCCTGGGTTCTCACAGCCACCACGAATTCCTCCTGAAACTTCCTATGGCAAACTGCGACCTGTAAGTTAAAACCCAAATGCTGTTGTTTTTTTTATTGACACTGCAAAGTCGTGAGGGCTCAGCCTAGGAGGATGGGTACATTCAAAGCAGGGTGGTGATACAGCAACTGATGATTTGGCTCTCAGTGTTGTGCAGACACAATTACCATGTGTACAAAGGTGGTATCTCAGATGAGTAGTGTGAGGTAAGGTCTGTTCACTCCCCTTGGATGATACCAGCTGTTAAGTGAACACTAAAACAAAACAAAGCTACACTTGTTTCAACAGTGAAGTCACTGTGTAAAGTTGACCTTAGTTCTTACCCATCCCCTGCCCTTGATCAAACCTGTCCCTCTGTGTCTGCCTTCTCACAGATGAGATGCCTGCAAGTCTCTGTGGGGCATCTGAGTTGTGAGAAATTACAGCTCTGATGGTAGTAGAGAGATTGTTGGTCAATAAACCTACGCTGCCTTTTCAGGCCTTGGGAGGTTATTTCTGCTCTTGCCACATGTAATAACTATTAAACAAAGAAGAGGTGGTGACAACACCAGAACAGTTTCATCATATGGTTTGTACAATCCCTGCTTCTCCAGGGTGCTGGCAGAGAGATCTGCTGGCTGGAGTTTGATGTAATGTGTGGTCCTTGGGAATCCACTGCATTCAGGGTTCAGTTTATTTCCCAACCCTTTGATTTGAGAAGTTTGGATTTAAAATTATTTAACAATCACATCTATCTATTTTGTAATGTCTTTGCTGCCCAGAAGGAAGGATTTTTGCCAGAGAAGGACAGGAAA
Source organism: Ceyx cyanopectus (assembly GCA_013401355.1). NCBI lineage: Eukaryota > Metazoa > Chordata > Aves > Coraciiformes > Alcedinidae > Ceyx > Ceyx cyanopectus. The sequence goes on along the minus strand of VYZU01091394.1, from coordinate 13,738 downwards.
AATTTAATCACCTTAGAACCTGCAAAATCCATTTCCTAGGATTAACTTTGAAATCAAGTTTTGGGGGTTTGAAAGTCCTAAATCAAATCATATTAAGAGGTAACATATGTATTTTCCTGGCATTCTTAATGAATGAGGCTGCAGAAAAAGAGCATTTGGGGATATTCAGAAGCTATATTCTGAATATTCCAGGAGTCAGTGAGTCAGCCTTATTTGTTGACAGACACAAGGCAGAGGTAGTACTGCATCATTCACAGTGTTAGGTTATCTTATTCTCTCGGAAAATAACACTGATTCAGCTTTTCCATTCTATAGATTTATATTTTTTTCATTAGTTTCTTGCAATTTACTTTCTTTTCTAGACATTACTACTGTCTCCTGCCTTAACTGAAAGGATTTCTGTTGTATTGCATTTTAAATATGCCTGGTTCACAAATACTGTGAAGTTTTTTATGGTGCTGCTTCACGTTTTCCACAGCAAGTCACTCTGGTGTTTTTTTACATCAGGTGATAAAAACTCTGCATGAAATGCTGTTAGCCCTTCAGGTAATCTCCATCTACAGCAATAGTTACTTTATTGATGTGGCAAGAGTATAAAAATAGCATCAATTTCAGCTGTGTATCGTTCAGGTTAGTGGTTGATTAAATATGAATAACCCACTTAAATACAACCAGGCATTCCTGTAGTTTCCAGTTCTCAGCAATTCCAGGCAAGGGCATCATCATTTTCAGCATTTGATGTCAAACACAAAGGCCATCCCAGGTTTCTGTACCAGATTATCCCTGGTACAGGCAGAACAGATAGATACAGGTTATTTCACATGGTGTGTTTTCTCTGTCCTGACTACCTGAGAGTGGTGACAGGTCATAACAAAACCCCTCGATGGCTTTGCTGGGTACAGCTGGCCCTCCATTCAGCTGGTTACTCCCTGTACTTCTCCTGGTCTTAATGTACAGTCTGTATATTTGCATCCTCTCGGGGTACAAGCCCAGAGTTGCAGTTTTAGTCAGTAGAGGTTGTGAAAGGTTGCCAGTGTTCTGACAGTTACGGGCTGGTTCTGGCTGTTGCAGGTGCGAGCGGCTCCACCACCCCCCACGCAGCATCACCGCCGGGCCACAGAGAAGATAGAGGACGTGGAGATCACTCTGGTGTAACCATGGGACTAGTGAAGTAGTAGTGCTACAATCAAGACCAAACACAGTATTTGGTCGATCTTGTTTTTAGGCACCTTTGCATGATGAAGACTTTTAATAGAGCAAGAGATAGGGAGGATTTTATGTGGCAGTGACATGGTGGATTCCTTCCCACAGTCATGAATATTTTGTGCCTTTTTTTTTTTTGGTTTATTTTTTTTTTATTTGATTTCTAGACATCATTCTTCCTCTCTTAGCACAAAACCAAGCCGGGCCAACCAGTGAGCAGAGGATCAACTTGGAGCAGGGTTCTCTCTTGGCTGAAGATGGTCCCACTTTTATACAGAGGCTGAGGAAAGAGCCTCACTCATGCAACTTAGTCCTAGCATACTTTGATCACGTGCATTAGTACAGTATATTACTGTTGCCATTGGAATGTGTTAAAGATTGTCAATCCTTCAAGTAGCAGTACTTGTCTGATTAGGTATTAATCAGATCTCATGGAATGAACAAAGGGAACTGGGAAATAAGTATAAAGGAGAGGCTGGCTCCTCTTTCACCCCCTTGCAGAAAGGAAGAACCAGGAAAATAATCTTATAGATAAGGAAAACTGATGCAGATCATATGGCGTTAATTACATTAATGCACACCTCTTCAATAATTAACAGTTAAACTGTTATGTTCTTTGTATTAATATTTATGCAGTACATTTAGTAATAGAGTATCTAATATGGAGGTGCTGAATTAGTAGCAACATCTTGTTCCATAGCATAAACCAACTGGTAGAAAAGTAAGTGAGATTTTTGTCTAGATCTGGAAATTGAGCTTTTTTTTTTTTTCTTAGCAGATTTGGGGGGTTTTGGTTTTTGGTTTTTTTTGGTTTTTTTTGGTTTTTTTAAAAGTTTTCGGGTCACTCTAATCCCAATTATTGCCGTGTACTTTATTATCCAACATTAGCAGTATATCTTTGTCATCAAAACATCAGGCTAGAGTTAGGAGTTACATTTAGAGTATTTACACATCTTATTTAGTTCTTTTGCATCAGATGGTCCTGTAGCATTTTCCCATGTGGAGCCCGTTCAGTAGCCAAAGCCAGAGCGCTGGGAAAAGCTCTGGCTCTGTGAAGCCTTCAGCCCACCTTTGTGGCCAAGACTGTGGTCTACAGTTACTCTCAGGCAAGAGAGACAGAGAGTAAAAGAATTTCAAAACTAATTTTCAAACTGAGATCTCTGAAAAGGAAGCTTTTTTGTTGTTTTGTTGTTGTTGTTGTTGTTGACAGAAAAGGGCAGAGGATATTCTGAGTTTTACCATGGAGAAAAATGGTCAGAGGAGAAGAAAAACTGGGTGAAAACAGGTTTTTCTTTGTGTACTGACTTATTTTCATCAATCTCCATCAGTTCAAAGCTTCAGTTAAAAGGCATCACGAGGTTGGTTTTTTTGAGCTGTTTTATGGGTTCTATTCAACACGCTCTTATGTCTTCAATTTTTTTTTTTCTAAGCCAGTAAGTTTTCTACATTTAGTTTACTAACAAGGGCTATTTTTTGAGGCTGCATTTACAAAAAAAAAAAAAGGTTAAAAAAAAAAAAGCATCATCTAACAAGATTTTATCATAAACTTTGCACATACTTGTCAATCCCAACCCAAGCTGGGTCTCTGAGACATTTGTGTTTGCCAATCTCCTTTCCCAATGGGATCTTGAACCAAGAGTGGGGCTGTTTGAAGAAAAAAATTCATGGATCAGTTATTTAATCAGTGACTGTCCAATGAAGTCCTTTCCATATTTTTCCATTCTTTTGCACCTCTTGTCCTGTTGATCTGTTTGAGGTCTTTTTATGTGTTTATCAAACTTATTCTTAAGTTTAAAAAAAATAAAATAAGTTTTTAAAGAAGATTTAACTGTTTCCAAAAATTTTGAAAGCTTCACAATGTAGAACAAAAGCAAGTATTGCCATAATGTTCCTGTTTGATTTCTTTGGCCAGTTTTTCTGTGTCCTTCATACCTGGACTTTCAAAATTCAGAAGGTGTTATTTAAAGTCTCTTTAGTTGTATTTTAAAATATTTTCTGTAAGAGCTGCTAATTTTATTTAAAAAAAAAAAAGGAAAAAAAAAGAAAAGTTGTACAAATATGCTTCCTTTTTAACTATGATTTCTTCATACAGGGCATGTATTGGACGTATCAACATGTACAGCGTCAGTACACTGAAAGCATAGGTGCAAATGCTTTCTTTATATTGGCTGTAAAAAGTTTGTATTTATTATGTATAAAAAGTTGAATAATAAAAAAGTGGAACTAAAATCCATCATGTTGCCTTGATCAAGACATCACAACCCCTATGGCAAAATGGTGTTAGGAAATCTAGGCCTAGCTCTGTGACTGAGGGAGAACCTGATGTCAGGTGATAAAAATGTGCATTTTCTTGGGCTTCATTGTTATGGTTTATGCTTTTACTCTGAAATTTGAATTTTCTGCTCAGAAAAAATACATGAATGGAAGTTAATGGAAGAGAATGGAGTTAAATGCAGCTGGTGGCTGGTCATCAGGGTATTTCCCCAGGCCTCAGCGCTGAGGCCTGTTCTCTTTAATGCCTTTATCAGTGGTCTGGATGAGGGGGTTGAGGCACCCTCGGTGAGTTTGCAGGTGACACCAAGTTGGGTGGGAGTGTTGATCTGCTGGAGGCTCTGCAGAGGGATCAGGCCAGGCTGGATTGATGGGCCAAGGCAAATAATTTCGGCTTCAACAAGGCCAAAGGACAGGTCCTGTCCTTGGGTCACAGCAACCCATTGCAATGCTCCATGGTGGGGCAGAGCGGCTGGAAAGTGCCCGGTGAAAAAGAGCTTGGGGTTTATTTGACAGGTGGCTGGAGATGAGCCGGTGTGTGCCCAGGTGGCCAAGCAGGCCACCAGCATCCTGGCTTGGATCAGCACTGGTGTGGCCAGCAGGACTAGGGCAGGGCTCCTGCCCTTGGACTGGGCACTGGGGAGGCTGCATTTCAAGCCTTGGGTTCAGTATTGGGCCTCTCACTCCCAGAAGGACACTGAGGGGCTGGAGTGTGTCCAGAGAAGGGCAACAGAGCTGGGGAAGGGTCTAGAGCACAAGTGTTGTGAGGAGCAGCTGAGGGAGCTGGGGTTGTTGAGCCTGGAGAAAGGGAGGCTTAGGGGAAACCTCACTATTTACAATTCCCTGAAAGGAGGTTGGAATCAGGTGGATTCCATCTCTTTTTCCAAGGAACAAACCATAGGACAAGACAAAATGGTCTCAAGTTCAAATTGGACATGAGGAACAATTTATTGACTGGAGGTGTTGTCAAGGCCTGTCCCAGGCTGCCCAGGGCAGTGGTGGAGTCCCCACCCCTGGAGGGGTTTCCAAGCCATGGAGATGTGGTGTTGAGGGCCATGAGGGACAGTCATGCCCTGGCAGTGCTGGGTTAACATTTGGGCATGGTGATCCTAAAGGTCTCTTCCAGACAGAATGATTATGTGATTCTATGATTTTACATACTTAAGTGGTCTTTAAACATCACTTTAAGGTCATACTTATATGAGAAATACAATTATGTCAAAAGTGAAGAGCCAGTTATCAAAATAAGTGCTTAATAGCCTTTACACAATTAGAGTAATTGCACAGAGGGAGGGACAGAGGGGTTGATAGTAACTCTTCCATGTGATAGTCCATGAGTAGTGCTATTTGCCCAGTTGTGTGAGGAGCATTTCCACTGCATCCCACACCCCTCCAGCTTTAATTCCCCTTTTGCTCTGGATTCCCGTCTTGTATTTTCTTACGGGCTCTCCAAATCCACCCAGCAGTGAGTAGCTGTCTGCCTTGCTACTCTCAGTTTCTCCAAGGTGATTGCTGTCTGCGTGGGTGATACGTGAGCTCCTTGTGCTGATTCCCTCCCAAGTTTTGCTGTCAGCTGTTTGGAATCGGGACTGTTTTCCCCTGTTTGAACACAGCTTGCTGCGCCGTCGGCCGCTGGGCATCGCCGCCGCCTTGCCTTACATCTTTTAATCTTTCATTTCCACTCTTCACACAGAACTGTTACACAGCCTTTCTTCTTTTTTTTTTTTTTCCCCTCCTGAGCCCCTGCAGACTCTTCCTTTGAGAAATCCCATCTTGCCCTGTTTTTTATACACAATCACAGTGCTTCTCCACAAATGACTGTCCTGCTTTGCTGCTTTGACCACTTTGTCCTTTTAGCTTCTTGCTCATTGCATCTCTCCTTTTCTTGCTGCATCATACTCTTCAGCTGTGATTCTTTTCACCATCAGTTTCTCTTTTAAATGATGTTAATTCTCAAATCCACCAATGATGACACTTCTCTTTCATTTTTCTTTGTTTTAACAGGCCCCCTTCACCCCTTTACTTTCCTCCTTTTCCTTCGTCCTTAAAAGCTGTGCTGTGGCAAAACCAGCCCCAGCAGGTTCTGTTTGGCAGGTGTGCTGTGGTTGCATCATTCTTGCCATTAACATGAGCAGAATGTGTGTTCTTGTGGCCAGAAAGGACAATGGCATCCTGGGGTGCATTGGGAAAACTGTGTCCAGCAGGTGTAGGGAGGTTCACCTCCCTCTCTACTCTGCCCTGGTGAGACCACACCTGGAATACTGTGTCCAGTTTTGAGCTCCCCAGTTTAAGAGAGACAGGGACCTACTGGAAGGAGTCCAGTGGAGACTGCGAGGATGATTAAGCATCTCCCCTGTGAAGAAAGACTGAGAGAACTGGGGCTGATTAGTCTTGAGAAGACTGAGAGGGGACTTTATTAATGTCTACAAATATCTGAAGGGTGAGTGTAAAATGGAAGGAGCCAACCTCTTCTCTATAATACCCAGCAATAGGACTAGGAGCAGTGGGTATAAACTGGACCTGTTGAGGTGTTGGTGGCAAAGTCAGCAGCAGGACCATCTCTGTCTCCGTTAGAGTTCCTCTCATGGCTCTGGCTCCCAGGTTTGGGAAAAGGATAATGAGAGTGAGACCTGACAGAAGTGGTGGGGGTAAATGATGTGATTAACATACCTCACTACAAATTAGCTGTGCCAGGGTTGGTTTTTTTGTGAGTGTAAAGTGGTATTGTTTAGATCGGGCACTTGGGGATGAGCTTTAGTGGTGAACTTGGCAGTGCAGGGTTAATGATTGGACTCAATAACTTAAATAAGGGCCTTTTCCAACAAAAAACATTTTGTGATTCTATTCTATGATGTGGTTATTCATGGAAATGTGACAAGAAACCCAGTCACGTGGGTGAGTTCTCTTTTCTATATAGTACCACTATCTCTCACTATTAATAGTAATTTAAAAAGGAGAATAAAAGCTCCACCCTCTTCTCCATGGAGTCCCCATCCCTGAAGGGATTTCAAAGCCATGGAGATGTGGTGCTGAGGGACTTGGGTTAGTGGTGCCCTGGCAGAGCTGGGTTAATGATTGGACTTGATGCTCTTAAAGGTCTTTTCCAACCAAGATGATCCTGTGATTCTGCAGATAAAGGATCTCTTGCTTCTCTGTGTGTAATAACATGGAGGACTGGGCTGCTTGGAACTTGCACTTTTTTCCTGCTTGCTCTTCCCTTTAATTAGTAACCTGCAACTCTCAGCACAACAGAGGCAGGAGGAGCAGGAAATCTCCCTTAATCAGCCTTTCCTTCTGTTGAGCCTCCCAGGAAGCTTGGGAGAGTAGATGCTGCTGCCGTGGAAAGGGACCTGTCTCCCCATATTTTCTCCGTTTATAGATCTGCTGCCCTACATAAAAATGATGAGAGGGGTGGGATGGGCCCCTTCTCTCCCACATCTGGCCCTGTCTTCAAGAGGTTACTGAGATACTGAGGTTATTGAGACCTCAGTTCAAGGCACAGGGGGAGGTTGGAGAAAGTGAGGGATGAAAGGAAAGAAAACTTAACCCAAGCCAGGGATGCAGCAAATGAGCCAATAAAAAATGCAGCTGGAAAAATGCTGACGTGCTCACTGTACCAAGCAGCTTCCCACTCCAGGCATTACCCGGGGGGTGGCTGAGGATTACAGATCTGGTAGAAGGATCACCATAGGGAGGGAGCCTCCGCATTGCAGGTCATTCCAGCCAGAATATGAAAGCGCTGCAGCGATAGCGGAGCCGGAGCAGGGAAGGTGAGAAATCTCTGCGGTTAGAGGAGCTGAAGGCCGGGTGTGCGGTGAATCGCCGCCGAGGGGCGCCGAGGGGCGGGAGGGAGCTCCCGGCTTTGCCTCGGCACCAGCTCGGTGGCTCCCGGGTCGCCACGGCCGCGTTTGTGAGCCCCGGGCGCAACCCTCTTGCTGCTCTGCTTCCCGCCACAGGCAGCACGTTGTCGTTTAACATGCTGGAATGCGCGCTGCATCCCGAGGGAAAACTCGGCCCTCCCCTCAAAAATACACCCAGGGATTATTTTTCTCTGTAGCACACCACGGTTTAGTTCATACCGCGGCCAGCCGGCGCAGCGGGGGATAAAACCGAGATGGGCTGACTGAAAAAAGTATCTCCTGGTAAATTATTTAAACTATTTCTCGTACGCAGCCCTCGCCGAGGTTTCCGTCTGGGCGTGCGGCGCTGGGTTGTTTGAAAGCTGATGAAGCTGTTGTCTGGAAAAGGATCACAGACTGCTTGAGCTTCCAAGAGACCTTCAGAGGTCATGTGGGCCAACCCCCTGTGCTCATGCAGGACCACCCAGAGCTAGTTGTCAGGACCGTGTCCAGGCGGCTTTGGGATATCTCCAAGGATGGAGACTCCACCATCTCCTCGGGCTACCTGTGCCAGTGCTCAGTCACCCTCCCAGGTAATGATGTTCAGAGGGAACCTCCTGTATTTCCATGTGTGCCTCTGGTCCTGGCACTGGGCACCACTGAGAAGGGCCTGGCTCCATCTTTGAACACCCTCCCTTTGGGATTGAGACAGATTGATGAGATTCTCCTGAGCCTTCTCCAGACTGTAAACTTCTTGTTCTGCTTTCAAAGAAGGGCTTTTAAATCATCCAGAAGCCTTTCGGGAAGCAAGTGCTGTGAACTTTGTGTGTCAGTGGATCCCAGTTTGATCCTTCAGCCACTCTGGAGTAGCTCTGACACAGGGAAGCTCTGTGTTGGGCAGTGTGTTAGGCTGGGTGTTGTGCAACTGCCACAGACACTCAGAAATTGGATTGTAGGATCGAGGCTTCAGATTGTGCCACCTTAACAGTCCACAAAAAACAATGTCTGGCATGACCTTGATTGTATTCCCAAAAACACTTTGGAAAAAAAAACCCCACATACTATAGAGACTGTCTGCATTGTAAGTTGGAAATGGCCTGTGGAGGCTTTCAGATCTGGAGTCCAAACCACATCACCAGTGAATGAGGCATATTGTGGTGTCTGCCAAATCAGTTTGCAGCTCACTCTCGTTCCTCCTCCACTTCCCACTGCAGGTTTGCTCCCTGCAATCAATTTTCCAGCCTCTTGGCCTATCTGAAATGTGTTAAGCAGCAGTTCTTCCACCACTTTGTTTAAAACCCCTTTTGCTGTCTTCTGAATTTCACACCTGGTATCTGAAGGGCACATGGTGGAGGAAACAGGCCCCGGGATCTCCATCCAGCTTTATTGAGTAACCATCGCCTCTCACAAAAAAACTGTCCCTGCTACTTGGCAGCCTGGGCAGTGGCCAAGGATTAAATGGACTTTAGAGAAGGCTTTGGATTCTCTGACATCATTTCACGTGGCAGAAACATAACCATGTGAATATCTCTGAAACAATCTGCTGAGCCATCCAGTATTTGCTTTGAAGAACAGGAGATGAAGTTAAGCTTGAATTTTTTGAGCTTCATCTTTGCTGTGAGAGTAGAAACTACTGAACCTCAAGTCTGCAGGCTGAGCTCCACAGCTGGTCTCCCTCCAGCTACTCCAGTTCTTCTTGCACCAAATGCAGCATACCAACCAAAAATGTGCTTGGATGCAGAACAGGCACTGTAGGTACTCACTGATGGAGAAGACTGAGTCTTCTGAGTGCTCAGTGGAAGAGAGAATGCTGCTGAGGCTGGCAGTCAGCCACAATCCCTCATGGATCCTCCCATCCCTTGGTATCATCCCCACCTCCTTGGATCCCTGTGTCAGCCAAGGATGGCTCAGGAAATATACAATTGCAGTTCAAACTGTGGATTTCAGCATATGAGAACATCCTGGTTTCTGTTGACTTCTGGATTTGTGGTGAGGATGGAAACAAGATGAACTAGATGCTTTGGAGGAAGAAGTCAGGCTAAGTGGCATTACCCACCAACACAGAAGTGATCATGGATGTGGCATGAGCAGGACAAATGTGACATGGGCCTGATGAAGGAAGAGATGGTTAGACTAAAATATTGCATTGAGGAGCTGGAAGCTTATTTATTTCCATCTGTTAACCCCCCCTGGACAAATTCTCTGAGCCTGTGTGTCCCTAGCAGGGCAGTGCCACCATCACCTGCAGATTAATCTTCACAAATCATGAAGTCACAGAATGATTTGGGTTGGAAGGGACCTTTCAAGGTCATCTATTCCAACCCCCTGCAGGGAGCAGGCACATCTGCGACTAGAGCAGGTTGCTCAGAGCCCCAGCCAACCTCACCTGGGATGGTGACAGGGATGGGGCATCGACCACCTCTCTGGGCAACCTGGGCCAGGCTCTCACCACCCTCAGTATCAATTTTTTTTTTCTCTCTGGTCTAAATCTCCCTCTTTTAGTTTAAAACCATCACCCCTTGTCCTGTCACAACAGACCCTGCTAGAACAATCTGACCCCATCTTTCTGACAGTCTCCTTTCAGTACTGAAAGGCCACCAGAAGGTCTCCCTGGAGCCTTCTTCAGCCTGAAAACCCCCAACTCTCTCAGCCTTGGCTCCCAGCAGAGTGGTTCCAGCCCTCTGATGAAGATAAATCTGTGCATTACTGAGCTGTGTGATTAATTACCCTTCTGTTTTGAAATTGTTTTTATTCCACTCCTGAAATTTTACCTTTTTTTAATGGACTGTTTTTTGGTTTAGATTTTTCTTCTTTACTGCATATTCAAGAGCAGTTGCTCTGAGGTAAGCTTCTGCTCTGGTGTAATTAGTTTTGTCTACTGTAATTGCTTCTCCTTTTTCCACTGTTTATTGAAAGACAAATGAATTTCCAGGTCTAGTTGCGTAGGGAATGCTGACAGCAGCTTTTTTAAATCCCATAGCACAGCTATTTGTCTTTTTAACTTAGCTGAATCCTGCAGAGTGGGCCAAATTTGGCTTCACCTCTGTGTCCTGGGCAAATTACTGCACTAATTAATTTCTCAAAGAGTGGGGCCTCCTTCCTGCTTAACACAGGGGAGTGATGAAGTGAGGGCTCTCTGTCTGCAGGTGTCAAGAGTGGATAGAAAACATCAACAACCTCAGATTACCTTGCTGAGTAAACTTGTATGAAGTGGCTGATCACTTAAAAGTAGAGTAACAGGGTTTTTACAAAATACACACTCCGTTCCTAATTCCACATCCTCCTTCACAAGAAATCTCTTGGTTTGTGAGAAGGGAGGTGTGATCGATTGCACACTGTGTTTCTGTGTTCCTGCTCCCCTGGTTTAGTGCCAGGGGCGTTGCTGAGGAGCGAGCAGAGTTGGCTTTCAAACAGGAATGGGCATTTTTGTCAGGAGGGAGATGATGAATTACTGCCCCTCCCTCAGAAAGAGGAAGGGGTGCTCTGTATGGCAGCAAGAGAGGAGACTGTGATGAAGAACCTGTGTGGTTACTGAGACCATCAGAAGAGTGGGAGATGACAGCCCATGCAGCAGAGAAGGACTGGAGGGCAGAGCTCAACCACCCAGCACATTTTGATGCTAGAAGAGAAAGACTCTGCAGAGGGAAGCTCCTTTTGGCAGAGCTGTGGCAGAAAGACAGAGGGAAGCAGTAAGTCTTTGGACTTCCCAGGAACCTCAGTGAAAGGATCTGGCTCTTCTCTTGGGGTGTTTGAGCCAGCAGAGCTGCGAGTAAGCCAGATAATAATCACTTGCTAAGGCATGAAAGTGGCAGGAGGCTTTCAGAGGCCGTGGCTCAGTGATAGAGAAAATCCAGCTTTAGGACACCTGGTGCTAATCCAAGAATGCCATGGCCCCGTAAAATTGAGCACTGGTCCAGATAATCTCCCTTGGCCAGCTCAGATGTGTCCAAAAGGCATCAACAGGCTCTGTTATGTGCCAGCAGGACAGGTTTTATCTCTGCGTTGCTCTGATACATCCAGTCAGGTTTTGTACAGGTGTTTGTTGGGTCTTTTTTTTTTGCAGAGTTTTAACAGAAATTTATTTCCATCTATTAAACTTCATAAATACTTCTTTTTGATGTGTTAAGACTTCTCAGCAGAAAGAAAGGCCCCATTTTGAGCATCCGCCCAGTGAAAAACCTGCAGAGGTCTGAAGTGGCAGCCCAAGGCAGTGCAGGAGAGAGGAGAGAGGTGACTGGACCGAGAGGCCCATCAGGAAATCTGCTGCTGTGATCTCCTTTAACCCAGCTCTCCTCTCTTGGGTGTCTCTGACTGCAGTTGGCTTCAGGAGGCCGGGTCTCCCCGCCTCATAAATCGGCGCCGCTTCCCTCAGCCGACGTTCCCACGTCCCTGCTCTTCTCGGCCGCTGGGTGTGAGAAGATGGAATGCCAGGCAGCGAATGTTCCTGGAAAGGAAACCCACATCAGAGGCGATTCTCAGGCCAGTGCAAATGATTGCCCAAGGGCACCGGCAGGGCGTGATTGTTCTCGGGTAACACGGGGGGGGGGATCTCGTGTTCATCCAGCTGCCAGAGCTCTGGCAACCTCATAGCGGGGAACTGCTGCCGCCTTCAGAACGCCCCCCCTGAGCTCATCCGAGGACCGGGAGACGATTTATTGAGTTGAAGTCCTAGCCAGACGTAGGTGGAGATAATTCCAGGATGTTAGGGGTATTACCCCTGCAGCAAAGCAGGCTTCGTAAATGCTTTTCATTTATTTATTAGCCCCTGCACGACAGTGGCGCTGTGTTGCAGCTCGGATGGTTTCTTTGGAGAGGTGAATAGCTGCAATACTCAACATAAGCGCTTTCTGGATGGCAGTCGCTTGATGTTTTTTTGCCGAAGCTGCTTGTTTTCTAAAGCCACTTAAACTGCTAACACCGGTTCGAGCTCAGCCGTTCTTTAAAGCTATTTAAAAACAAAAGGTGTGAAGTTTGCAGCTGTACTTGTGCATTCCGCTCAGGTGTCCTTCTGCTCTTCATGCCTCCCTTGCAAACCAGCTTCTGAGGACGCTGCTTAATGTCCTAGAAAATAACCTTGTGCTTAGACCAGCAGCCATTTTATCACTGCTGCTTTTCATGGGGGTGGAGAACTGCCCAGGGGAGCAGAGCAGAGGACGAGCCAGGTCACTGCCAGGCTGCTCAGGGGCAGCTTCTGCCTCACTGCTGCACCAGCAGCACCGAGCATTCCTGCCCCCGGTGCCCAGCTGAGCCGGGGTTTTCCCCAAGCTGGCAGCCTGGCCAAGCACGGGTTACAGAGACCAGATCCACGTGTCCTGCAAGAAGCTCCCAGACCCTGAGACTCAGCTGGCAGTGGGACCTCAGAGCACGTTTTGCCCCATTAGTGCTCAGCTTGTCCTCTTGCCAGCAGCCATCAGAAGGAACCGCAGGATGGAGGTCAGCCAGTGCTGGATCAGAAAGCCTCCCCGAGGAGCTCTGGTGTTGGATTACAAGGAAGGAGGCTGCCTCTTTGATGCCTTCGTCTTCATTCCCTGCATTGCAAAGTAGGTTTGTTCCCCCAGCCTGAACAAGGAGGCCACACAGCTGAAATCTTGTGAAGCAGAGCTCTGGGACCAAGGGCCTGGGCTTCGTGACCTGCTCTTCCACTGACCCCTGCTGCAGCCTTGTCGAGTCACTCCACTGGTACTTGCCTCCAGTTCTCTTAAAGTGGTTTAGAGGTGTCATCTCCCAGATGGATGGCTCCATGGAGAAGCAGAGTGTCACGGAGACAGAGCAAATGTTGCTGGTTTCTGGCCCTTTGTGGCCTTGCATGTTATTGCTCCCCACCTGAAATCCTTCACCATCAGTTTTGCTTTCATTTGCCATATGGCAGTCAGGCTGGATAGGCACTGCTCTGTAGGAAAATCCTGCATCCTTCAAATCCCCAGACTCCCATAAAACCCCCCAAAATCTCCATTGCTCTGCAATGTAACAGATTTCACATTCTGAAGGAGCATATCAATATTGGTGGATAACAAATGGGTTGGGTGACCACATTCAATTCAATTCAAGTCAATTAATTGATTTCCAGATGGAGACTTATGACAAGTGGGATCCATACTGGTACCAGTGCTGTCTTCACTGGTGACAAAGTGGGATGAAGTACACCCTCAACAAGCTTGGAATGACGCCAAGTTGTCAAGAGTGGTGCAACTGACACACCTGAGGGGTGGGATCCAGCCAAAGGAACCTGGACAAGCTGGAGAAGTGGGACCATATGAACCTCTTGAGGTTCTGCAAGGCTGGGTGCAAGGTTCTGCACCAGGGCTGGGGCAAACCCCAGTATCAACACAGGCTGGGGGATGGAGAGCAGCCCTGGGGAGAAGGACTNGGGAGGCCAGGCTGAGAGTTGAGGTTGTTCAGCTTGAGAACAGAAGGCTCTAGGGAGA